>JAQJVL010003205.1:0-66874 GCA_035578905.1 Stictocephala bisonia | reverse complement strand
TAACTTAACCTAACCGAATTGTAATTAGAAGGCATATAATGGAATTTGACTCCAGGTTTAAAAGCCTAGAAAATTTTGTCTAAAAACAATCGATTGAATTTGTGCATAAATTTGAATACTTATTTAGTAGGAAAACTAGTTTTTATTTTTCAGTTCATCACACAATTTTGTTATTTACCACCCAGGGGTAACACTAATTATTTTCCCCTTTCAGGTCCAGTCGCTGCTGCCTCTCTCGCACGGTAATACTTGTACAGTCCACAAGCACTCAGTGTTTTTAAACTAAACAATTGTAATCAATATAATTCTATATGTGTTTGCAATATTAAACTTTTCAATTATATAAAAGTAATACATACAAATAGATCATTTCTAATTTACTTGTGAGAATATAATAAATTGTTATTCAAACGTGTGTTTAATTTTAATTAAACAAACGTTTGTTTAAATTTAATTAAATTTTCAGTTTTATATCTATGGTATTCTCCCTACTATTGTTATTTTGATCAAATTACACTTTCTACTTAATTAAACATCCAAACTAACGTTACATCGCGTAGGTTGTGGATACTGTACATAATCCTCCCCCCCCCCCCCAAGGTAAGTGGTAGTTTTTGTCATCTCTGCTCCAGTCTGGAGTTAGTTTAGGCCCTGTTCATTTTATTTACTGTTTTTATTTCTCAAGTTATACTACCACATGGTTGACTAGAGACCATGTAAGCAAGGCAAGACAGATGTGGCCGGTGGGCGCTGTGAGGGGCTCAACCATAGAGTGTCATAGCATAGCCCTCCTGACCCAGGAGCGGAGAGCCAGTTTGGCGGCAGAGTACCCTCCCAGTGGCTCATACTAGCGTTCTCAAACTCCATTATTTCTAACGAAATATTTCGAGTCCAGGCCAAAATCGTCTGGTTGCCTTGTTTTGGCCTTTATATTTATGAGCGCATTTGGGTGAAAACTTAATAGTTTTCAATAAATATTTAAAACAAGAAAAAATAAATGAAACTAAAATTAAATTAATTAAAGTCTTGAAAGGTTTTTATAATTTGCAAGTAACTATACATAACCTAAATTGTCGCTCATAAATAATCTTAGAGTAGGTCTTGACTCCGCAATCTGTGGTGTCTTTATGGTTGTATTGTTTTTGTGAATGTTTTCAGAGGGGACCAGTTTAGGTTTTTGAACATTATGTTTTTTAAAGATTAAATAGAATCGCAGCTCATTAAAAATGATTGGAATACAATTAGATAGAATTTGGAAGAATTTGATTTTTTTTAATTAGTCTGTTACATTTTACACACAATTTTCATCAAAATATTTTGTTAGGTATCATTTTGCTAGATATCATTAATAAAATTGCAAGTTTAAAATACAAATTAATTTAAAATATATTTTTCTACTGTAGAAAACAGTTCATTTTTATTAGTTATTAGGAGAGCGATTTCAGGAATGATCTTCTCGACTTGACGTAGACCTTCCAGAGCTTGTATATATCATTAAGTAGTAATTTAAAAATTCAAAAAAAAGTACTACATGAAATTATTTTTTTAAAGTTCATTTATGTTCGGTACGGGGGCGCGATTTCAGAATTCCAGACTACGAGACCTTCCAGAACGTCCAAGGTACTGTGCGCATGTTTGATTTATTTTTTGCATGGTAGGTTAAGCATTTTTAGCTATCGCGTCGATAAAAATCAATACTCTGTGCCACTAAACTTGCAAATTTAAGGATGTTACAGTGTTATATCGCGAACAGGTCATGGAGAAACAAAATGTATGAGTTAGGGGAGGATTATGGGGATGTTTTTTGTTTGTTTGATTTCAGACATCACCTGAGGAGTTACACGTCGAGAAGTTACATGTCAACCTGACCACAAAGGATGAAAAGTTTGAGGTAACTATCCATTATTTGTTAGTTGTTTTGTTAAATTTAGTAATAAGTATTTATAACTATATTTTGAATACAATTGCCAATGAGGTGTCAGCTATAGATATGTGGAAAAGATTGCACGTTTAAAAATACATTTACTAGCAATTTCCCGGCAAATTCATGTTGGAATGTGACTTTCCTATTCCCCACAAATAATAACTTTGTTAATGAAAGAAAATAACTTGCAGGAGTCTTGAAAAATGTTACATTTGTCACTGGATGCCATTATATAAAATAACATGGAAAATAATGTATTAAGAATGGATACTCATGGAACATGAGTAATAAGAATATTCATAAGTATCTTTATCTTAATTTTAAGTTATTTTAGGGTATTCTCAATGAATAACGACAGTGGCTTGGGAATGAGGTAACCGTAATAGGCATATATATGAGGTGATGAACAAAGTCATTTGATGTCATGATGTCATTTGATGTCAATGATCAATGAGGTTTTTTTATTTTATCACATAAAAGTTGCCTCCTCGACTGGTTCAGAAGCTCATTGAATACTTTAGGAATTACTTGGTAAATATTTTCCCGTAAGTACAACAATGTGGGAGTAGGTTGATGTGTAGTTGGTATTATGCAATGTTTATACTCACGTTATATTTTCCCGTAAGTACAACAATGTGGGAGTAGGTTGATGTGTAGTTGGTATTATGCAATGTTTATACTCACGTTATATTTTCCCGTAAGTACAACAATGTGGGAGTAGGTTGATGTGTAGTTGGTATTATGCAATGTTTATACTCACGTTATATTTTCCCGTAAGTACAACAATGTGGGAGTAGGTTGGTGTGTAGTTGGTATTATGCAATGTTTATACTCACGTTATATTTTCCCGTAAGTACAACAATGTGGGAGTAGGTTGATGTGTAGTTGGTATTATGCAATGTTTATACTCACGTTATATTTTCCCGTAAGTACAACAATGTGGGAGTAGGTTGATGTGTAGTTGGTATTATGCAATGTTTATACTCACGTTATATTTTCCCGTAAGTACAACAATGTGGGAGTAGGTTGGTGTGTAGTTGGTATTATGCAATGTTTATACTCACGTTATATTTTCCCGTAAGTACAACAATGTGGGAGTAGGTTGATGTGTAGTTGGTATTATGCAATGTTTATACTCACGTTATATTTTCCCGTAAGTACAACAATGTGGGAGTAGGTTGATGTGTAGTTGGTATTATGCAATGTTTATACTCACGTTATATTTTCCCGTAAGTACAACAATGTGGGAGTAGGTTGATGTGTAGTTGGTATTATGCAATGTTTATACTCACGTTATATTTTCCCGTAAGTAAAACAATGTGGGAGTAGGTTGGTGTGTAGTTGGTATTATGCAATGTTTATACTCACGTTATATTTTCCCGTAAGTACAACAATGTGGGAGTAGGTTGATGTGTAGTTGGTATTATGCAATGTTTATACTCACGTTATATTTTCCCGTAAGTACAACAATGTGGGAGTAGGTTGGTGTGTAGTTGGTATTATGCAATGTTTATACTCACGTTATATTTTCCCGTAAGTACAACAATGTGGGAGTAGGTTGGTGTGTAGTTGGTATTATGCAATGTTTATACTCACGTTATATTTTCCCGTAAGTACAACAATGTGGGAGTAGGTTGGTGTGTAGTTGGTATTATGCAATGTTTATACTCACGTTATATTTTCCCGTAAGTACAACAATGTGGGAGTAGGTTGATGTGTAGTTGGTATTATGCAATGTTTATACTCACGTTATATTTTCCCGTAAGTACAACAATGTGGGAGTAGGTTGGTGTGTAGTTGGTATTATGCAATGTTTATACTCACGTTATATTTTCCCGTAAGTACAACAATGTGGGAGTAGGTTGGTGTGTAGTTGGTATTATGCAATGTTTATACTCACGTTATATTTTCCCGTAAGTACAACAATGTGGGAGTAGGTTGATGTGTAGTTGGTATTATGCAATGTTTATACTCACGTTATATTTTCCCGTAAGTACAACAATGTGGGAGTAGGTTGATGTGTAGTTGGTATTATGCAATGTTTATACTCACGTTATATTTTCCCGTAAGTACAACAATGTGGGAGTAGGTTGGTGTGTAGTTGGTATTATGCAATGTTTATACTCACGTTATATTTTCCCGTAAGTACAACAATGTGGGAGTAGGTTGGTGTGTAGTTGGTATTATGCAATGTTTATACTCACGTTATATTTTCCCGTAAGTACAACAATGTGGGAGTAGGTTGATGTGTAGTTGGTATTATGCAATGTTTATACTCACGTTATATTTTCCCGTAAGTACAACAATGTGGGAGTAGGTTGATGTGTAGTTGGTATTATGCAATGTTTATACTCACGTTATATTTTCCCGTAAGTACAACAATGTGGGAGTAGGTTGGTGTGTAGTTGGTATTATGCAATGTTTATACTCACGTTATATTTTCCCGTAAGTACAACAATGTGGGAGTAGGTTGATGTGTAGTTGTTATTATGCAATGTTTATACTCACGTTATATTTTCCCGTAAGTACAACAATGTGGGAGTAGGTTGGTGTGTAGTTGGTATTATGCAATGTTTATACTCACGTTATATTTTCCCGTAAGTACAACAATGTGGGAGTAGGTTGATGTGTAGTTGGTATTATGCAATGTTTATACTCACGTTATATTTTCCCGTAAGTACAACAATGTGGGAGTAGGTTGATGTGTAGTTGGTATTATGCAATGTTTATACTCACGTTATATTCGATCTGTGGTGATTGAAGTATGTAGTACTTAGTTTCTGTACATCACTACTGTTATAAGGCAAGGCTGTGAGACCAGAAGGACATATCTACAACTTAGTATCAGACTACTGAATCTCAAAGGATTTAGTACTTATTTGATTAAAAATTAAATATTATCTATTAAATAATATTATTGGTAGAATTTCCAATTTTTTTTATTCAGCATTGGGGTCGACTTCGATTAACATGGATTAATATTAAGTTTTTTTTCTAAGGGACTCCACTCACCCCTACACCCCATCTAGCCCATGACACCGACTAGTAGAACCCTCAAGTCTTGAGGCCCAAACATGCAACACTTGAGAAATGGCGCATTTAACTGATTGACAATGACTTTATTAACAGTCAAGAATTACTAGTATATGGCTGTATTCAACATCCTTAGATACCTGCCATCATTATTATTTCAGTGTTACTAGTAGATTTGTTACAAACATATGCTTGGCTAAAACTTAATATCTGTTATGTTGATTGTAAATAAATGCATTCTTAAAAAATAAAATAAATATTGTCCAAATATCTAATCGGTCTTTGAATTCCAGATGTAAACAACGCCGCCTATATTGTATGGGCGGTGTCACCTGAGGCGTTCCTGCACGATATACAACACATCAAGGTGAGATCCCTTTCAGAATTAGTAGGCAGTAGGCCTATTACAAAATATTTGGATATCTAAAATAATTATCAAGCCAATTTACTAAATCAACCAAAACAAATAAAAATGTATTGTCTGATTCATAAAGAAATTCACTAATATATGTTTTTAACTAAGGTATGGTTTTAAAAATAATAATAATAATAAATTCTTTATTTTTCTCTCAATTAGAGGAATTATTGTTACATTCAAATAACATTTAACTGATGTATTAAACTTATAACAAAATAGTATGTATAGTAATAAATAGACAAACAGTAATAAATAAACACAGTTGTACATTTTTTTTTTTTTTTTTTTTTTTTATACCTATCCAACAATAGTATGTATAGTAATAAATAAACAAACAGTAATAAATAAACACAGTTGTACATTTTTTTTTTTTTTTTTTATACCTATCCAACAATAGTATGTATAGTAATAAATAGACAAACAGTAATAAATAAACACAGTTGTACATTTTTTTTAATACCTATCCAACAATAGTATGTATAGTAAAAAACCAAACAAATAAATACACAGTTATACCTTTTTTTTTTATTTTATTCTTATCCAGGCTGACCAAAATATCTAAACTTTTACTGTTTATAATATTATAATAAATTATATGCATTATAATAAATTATAATATATGTTTATAATGCATATAATTTAGTTACTGTGCGTTTAAAAATTAGTTTCATGTAAATAATGCGTCTTTTAATTTCGTTTCAATTACAGGGCTGCGTAGTATAATACTATTGTTTTCTAACAACACACAAGCAGCTCATTTTGTTCCTCCTTTTCCAATTTGTTTCTCTCTACACAATACTTCCTCAGCACTTTACTTCAGTATTTAAAATATGCTCAGTTTATAAAGAGTGATGTAATTTTTTTAAATTTGTTTATGTTCATTATCTTTTTAACTGATTTTGAAGTAATTATTGTTACATCCAAAGGTGTTTCATACACAACTTTTTTTTAAGTTGATCTTCAGTATTTAATTTTGTTGATTTCAGTAAGTGTCTTGCCAACATAATTTAGAGACGATAAATCAATAGTAATGCAACAATAATAATTAATGGCAATTAAGTAATGGCGATAATTTTTTTAGTTATGTAAAAATTCTATTTTAGATGTAGAATGTGAAATTCAATAGGCATATTCTTAGTCAAATAAAAAGAAATTAAAAATTATATTAATTTAAACATTTTGTAAATTTAAGGGTAATTTTTTTACTGAAGGCAGGCCTCACTGTATTGAGGTATGCAATACTAATTTTGTTTTTATTTTTTAGCTGTACATTGTAGTCTACGTATATAACATTAAACCAGTTGTTATATAGAATATAGATAACCTGTGCGTGGATTTAGAATGGGGTATAAGTGAGGCAAATCAAAATTAGAATAAATTGCCTGATTTAAATAATCTAGTACATAAATTAAAATTAAATAGCTTATTTCAACCGAATAAGCTGTTTAAAATATCTACCCAACTAAAGAAAAATTTCAGTGAATACTTATCCAATAACTGAAAAATGTTTAATATAAGTGATATTTTGTAATAATATTTACACTTATAATCAGCATTACTGATGAAATGTTCATTCACAATGAACAAATGCAATTTGGTAAAAATGTTGATCTATTGATGCAACAATAATTTTGATCTTTGGTAACTTGAATTATAGCTAAGATGGTTGATCCATTGACGAAAACAACATGCCTTTTAGTGTTTAAAATTAAATCGTTGTCAGTTCTAAGTTGAATGATTCATTACGATTGTCTAAACTGATTTCCTCGTCTTGTTTGAAGATTACCTCTCCTACGCCAAGCCGCCCGTCCTGATGCATGTCGCCCCTTCTACTGCAGCTGCTGAAGACTTCTATAGTGTTGGTGCCGTACTCGAGTGAGTACAAGTTTTCATTAAAGTGGCACAGATTATTGATAGTGTTGCGTAAACCAGCGAGTTAGGCAGGTAGTTGACTGTTGTCTGATGACAGAAGGGAAGACCAAGAAGACACGTAAGTAAGGTGGAGACAGGTGAGACAGTCAGGCTGCGGCCCTCCCCCGAGGGAGGGTGGATACACCTGCTCACTCTGAAACACCTCTTTACACAACTGTACAGTGACTATATGGTACATTTATTATTAGCTTGATAAACGATACAATTCGAGTACCATTGTATCGTAATAACGTCAGTTAAATGGCTCTGAAATATAAAAAATAAATAAAAATTGTTCAAAGTTAGATTGATTCATAAACCAAGGACAAACTCTCTACATAAATTTTACTATGTTATCGTGAAATTTTGTACAGTCCTAATTGGTATTCTGGAGGTACAAACTGGGCCTTCACTCTATGAATTCACGTATTATTTTATGTTATTGCATTTATAATAAGTTGTTAGATAATGCTTTTTAATCAATCACTTTTACATGGAGGAAATAGTGATAATAATTATAGGAGTTTTGGTTTAACTGAATACAGCTACGTGTAATTTTAAAAATTGTTTTCAGTATTTGTTGTTGCTTCTCATTGTTAAATAATTTTAAGGGTGCAGAAGAAAAGTACAATTAATAGCAATAGAAAACCATATTAATTAAAATAAAAACTTATTTACGGAATAAAACTGTAAATTCCTGTAGATTAAAATTCTATCAACATTGGAGCTATTAACAAAAAATTTCAGCGTTTTAACAGTCAGCAGATGGTTCATTGACAGTCATTCATTGGGTTATACAGTAGCCTAATAATTGAATGATGATTTATTTATATGATTATTATTTCGTATTATATAGCTGTACTCCAAATAAGCTCAATTATTTCAAATAGATGTAATAATTTACGATCTTTAACATTCAACACAAAACATGTCTCTAAGAGCTTTTCAGCTGACCTTCCACTTACCTCTGGCAAGTCATTTACGTTCCCTACATTTGTTTTACTACTCTATAACCGTAATGAGCGAAGATAGTTTATTTCTTTCGAATAGTTAAAGTTTACAAATTTCATTGATTATATAGATAAAAAGTACAAGTAAAAATATGAAATCGTTGTATTTTATATTTATATAATAAGTACAAACAATTAAGCACTACCTACCTTTGATCAATAATACACCATTAATTGTGTACACTGTAATATATACAATGATATATATAACATATGTGAAACATATTCATTGCATACATTTAGTACAATTAATTAATCCTAGAGGAACTATTGTCATCACTATTAATTAATTGATTTAGGGAACAAATTTAACATATTAAATATTTAATTTCTGTGGCTGATGATGTTTTGAGAGATTAATTAGGCTGTTTTCAGATTTCGTTAAAGGCTGTTTTTTCGCCATTAAAACCATAACTCTGTCACGCTTATTTTTACACTTTTGGTAAAGGGTGTAATACCACTGTACATGTATGGGTGGGTGGGTCAATACCACCATATGAGTATGAGTGGGTGGGTCAGTACTTGCCCATACTTCAATTGTTTTCCTTTGTTCCTGTGGACGCACCCATACATACACAATTATATTGACCCAACCACCCGCCCATACTCGTACTATTACATATAGTTAAACTATTTTCAAGCTAGTTTTGCTTTGCTGCTGGTTCGACTATCTCCTCACATCTGTATTTGCTTTGTTCTTGGTTGGAATTTCTGGTCTGGTTTAGCCTTGTTGTTGGTTGGATCGTTTAGTCTGGGGTTACTTTGTTGTTGCTTGAATTTTCGAATCTGGTTTAGCTTTGTTACTGTCTGGATTGTTTGGTCTGGGCTTCCTTTGTTATTGCTTGGATTATTTTGTCTGATTTTGGTTTAGTGTTAGTTGAATTGTCTGGTTTCGTTTTGCTTTGCTTGTGGTTGCATTAAATCCTCTGGATTGGTTTTTTTCTGGTTAGGTTATCTCCTTTGGGTTTTCTTGGTTGCTGGTTAGATTGTCTGGTCTGGTTGGTTGAACCGTATGGTATTGCTTTGTTGATTGTTAGGTTGGGCCTTGGTTGTATTATCTTCTCGAATGTTATTTGTTGGTTTTTTATTTGTTAGTAAATCTTGGTTTGAGTTTTTTTATATTTTGCTGTGATTTTTATGATATTGCACTTTAAAATGCAGAAATCACGCTCATCAAACACCGTCAGCCCTACAATTAGAGAAATATTGAACTAGTTTGCACACAGTAGGACTCGAAACTATCGTCACTTCAATTTAATAACGTTAAACAACTGTTTGTCAATTTAGTTGCAGACAAGTGATACTTGTATTGCTTATGACATTTTCCTAAAATATAACAATTTATTTACAGACAAAGTAACTCATTATATTCTCTATATTATTCTTTAACCTTAATTCAAGATATTTACATTTTTAGTCGGCCATTCATCTACTAATAGGTAAATATAACTGTTTTAACAAAGTTGTAGTTTGTAGGTGAATAAAATTTCTTGTCATGATGAAAGTGGATGAAGGTTGGAAACAAGCTCAGAAACATGTCTCTCCTCACACACACACACACACGCGTAGAGGCATGCAAAAACAATATATAAAAAATAAACGAATATACATTTTTTATGGCTATGATAGAACGTTTGTTTTACTAAAAAATCTAAGCAGAATTAATTACACCTTCCTTCAAAATTCATCACGTACAAATGTAGAAAAGATGACAGTTTTAGAAGTTTAAATTCTAGGATTCGAGAGGACTATGAGTATACTATAGTTGGCGTTAAATACAGTTAGTTATGTGTAGTATTATAGTATTAAGTGTAATGTACAGTTTGTCAGGCCCTGGGAGGACCACCAGTTTGACCGTCAGGCCTGGTGTAACATCCGTTCACTCATTACAAATATCACTTGCAACTCGCTCAGAGCCATTTTAATCTCAAAATTATTACATTTTTACTATAACATTAGTACAATTTCTCATTTAATTTTAGTAGCAGCCTCCTTTTTCTTTTCTTGAACTTACTTCTAAAATGACAACTTCACTCCATTGGGGTTAGCAATAAAATGCTATCGGTATGTCTTTTTATCTTGTTGGTATTTTTGTGCCAGATTTTGCAGATAACAAAACAAATAAATAAAAAAAGCATGTCAATTTTTAATTTATACTTTTTCAGACAGATGTGTTATTTTAGATTGAACATTAAGAGAATCCAAAAACTATATATTCCTCCCCCATGGGCGGAAAATATCCTTGGATCCTCTTAAGGTGTTATATGTTATGTATAATTTGTGATTTACCTGAGAGATGATTTTATACAGACATTTTCCCTCCCCCGAGGGTGGGAAATGACCTGTAAATCACTTTCTGAGTAAACGTAGTTTAAATATTATCATTCGTTTATGTTCGTTTACAGCTGAAGGCCTCTGGAAAGAAGACCGATATTTGTTGATAGTTTAAACAGTTTTTACGAAGTGAGAAGAAGACGAAGAAGAAAGAAGACATCTCAACACTATAGGTGGGTTTCATTCATTTATTACAAGGGTTGTCCATCTCCCAGGGTGACGTACTCTAACCCTGGGGGAGTCTCTCCCCAAAAGAGGCACCCAGGCAGAGGTGGACACTGTGACGCAGTGCCTGGGCTTTTTACAGAGATCCACCGAGTACATTCATGTATACGAAGGGTTGTGCATCCCCCAGGGTAACGTCAGGGCTACGGGGTAACGTACTCTTATCTCTGGGGGGACTCTCTCTCCTGGGCGGAGGTGCCACTGTGACCGACATTCCTAACAAGCAGATATAAAAATATAAATACAATACATTAACGGGTTTTTTAGTAATAACGATGTAAACTTGATGTACGGTGAAAACTAGTTACAATTCCGGTACTTTTTTGTTTCAAGTAGGATAACAATTATTAAAAATTTTAATAAAATAGAAACAAGCACATGTCATAACGTAAAATTAAACCAGGAAAATAATGGTATGCTTCGATTTTTCGTAGGTTTCTTAGTTACTTAGAAAACAACTTTCAAACTCGCGTGCTCATCAATTTACCTGTAGTTATGTCATCGTCATAATCACTGGAAATTCCAAAGCTTAAATAATAATATTTTTTCAGTAACTAACTTTCTATTACATGAAATAATTTTAAAGAGGCACTTTTCTTGGGATGTATATAAGCATATTTTGGAATTACCCCGAATCACGTCCCTTCCACATCCTAAATGGATTGTTGATTTACCCATTTATCCGGATGTAGATAGGATGTGTTAAATATTTGGTTACTGTATTGTATTGTATGTTTGTGGAGTAAGGCATTATATTTATTTTTTGTTTACATTGTATTTTGTATTGTTATTCTAATAATTAACAATTTTGGATGTTTCTTTTAATGGTCCTATATATTATGGTCTACTAACGTTTTTACTGTACTACAGACCGTGACGGTTGGTTGAGGTGTCATGGAGTTGGCACGCGAATTATGCAGGGATGTCCCCTAGTTTCTTTGTTTTCAACAAAAAAATATTTTTGATTCTTTTATAAAATAGAGAAAAAAAACTCCATAGCATTTTTTATTGCAGCTGCTATACAAAACAACCCTTTCATTCCTCGACATATAAATATCTAGAAAGGTCTTGTTGTGTTGAATTGTAGATCACTATTCCAAACAGCTCAGCTGTTTGTAAACATTCGTCAACGCTGACTTCCGTTCCTGGTTCACATTCTAAGCACGTTTTGGTTCAAAGACTACAAATTTACACCGACACTGAGGCAATGCATAGAGCCCTTCTTCGACGCTTTGATGCTCTAGAGCAGGAAGTGCATCTTTTTGAATTTGTAAGTGAACCCGAGGAATAAAAGGCGAGGGGAGGAGGTGACGATTGGCTCTAAACGTGGGCTCATATTATCGATTCAAACTAAACTTGTCAGATATCAATAAGTCGATTGTGATCTTTTTTACCCACAGTTATTTTTTTAGTTGTGGTAAAAATAAAATTTGAGTAGCATAAATTTGCATAAGTATACTTGTACTTGAGCGTACTGTCCGACAGTAAATTACGAGCACACGAGTTTGAAGGTCTGTAAATACTTAACCAGCACACCTAAAACCACTAATTAATAGCATTATTTTTGTCGTTTCATTCTCCGTAAAAACATAAGTTTCACTGTTGTATGTTGAAATTTAATGTTTTTTACTTGAGAAAGAATAAAAATACCGATTTTTATAAATCAAAATCAAATCAAATCAAATAAAGTTTATTGTCATTAAAACAAGATTGTCATGGACAAACGTCTTCCTTAACCTATTGCATAACATTTCATTAATATAAACTATTTACAATTCATAAATTATAACTATGTAACTTATGCTTACTATCTATTATTGTATCTTGTAAATAGTCAGAAACTGAATAGTATTCTTTTTCTAATAAAACAAATTTCAATATCTTTCTAAAAACATGCACACAAGCTTCAGCCTTCAAGAACCCAGGTAACTTATTATACAACTTAACACAGTTGTAAGTGGAGTGTTTTTTATAAAAAGTACTATTGTGACGGGGAATATCTAAGTTATGTAAATTTCTAAGAGCATGTGATTTTAGATGGAAAAGGTGAATATTTTTCTTCGTAAACATAAGGGTTTCCAAGATATATAGTGAAGGGAAAGTAAGTAATTTGTTACGTCGGAAAAGTCCTCTACAAGATTTATTTTGGGGCAATCCAAGTATAACTCTCAGAGCCTTTTTTTGCAATGCAAAAATTCACTTCACCCTTGAGCACTCAGCGCCCCATATTGGGAGTCCATAGACTAAGTGTGGGTAGACACATCCGTAGTACGCTGTAATCAAGATGTCTCTATTTGAAAACATTAAAAGTCTCCGAAGTAAGAAAATTCCACTATGTAATTTGCTGCAAACTCTGTCTATATGTTTTTTAAATGTCAGATTTGAATCAATCACCAGGCCCAAAAATATAGTATAATCACTAGATGAAATCTCTGTATCACCAATAAGAATATTGGAGTAATTGTAAAAATGTGATTTAGAATTAGTTAATTTAAACTCAATGAGGCTAGTTTTGTCCATGTTCACAAAAAGATGATTCTCAGATATCCACTGAAGTAGAGAACTGCTTTGAATAAAAGTGTCAATCTGAAGCTGGTCTTCATTATTGTTAGATATGGAAATCGATGTATCATCTGCGTAAAGACAGAGCTTGGAATTTCTTATGCTAAGATGTAGATCATCAATATAAATGAGAAATAAGATTGGCCCAAGGACGGACCCTTGAGGTACGCCTGTATGAACAGACACCTCGTTTGATACTTGTTTCTGGAGGCAACCTAGGGCATCAATGAAAGGAATTTGCACAAACTGCTTTCGTCCTAATAAGTAGGACTTGATCCATTGTAATGCTTTTCCTCTTATACCAAAGGAGTCCACTTTTTCTAAAAGGATTCTATGATCAACCACATCAAAGACCTTGGTAAGATCAAAGAAAAGACCCATTGTGTGCTGTCTATTGTCTAGGGCATGTGTAATGTCAGAAATAAAACTAAACATGGCATTAAGTGTACTAAGATTTTCCTAAAGCCAAATTGTTTATTAAAAAGAAGATCCTTAGATTCTAAAAAAGTTGTAAGTCTTTTGGAGAATAACTTTTCTAATACCTTTGAAAAGGTTGAAAGAATAGAAATTGGACGATAGTTTTTTGGTTCATTGGAGTCACCTTTCTTGTAAAGAGGTTTAACAATTGAGGTCTTGAGGCAAGATGGAAAAACGCCTCCTTCAAATGACGCGTTTGCCAAGTGAGCCAAAGGAGCAGCAAGAAGATCTGAAATTTCCTTTAATAATTGTGACGATACTTCGTCAATGCCAGCAGAACGACTCATTCTAAGTGATTTTATAATTTGAATTACTTCATTTGCGTCTGTTGGGAAAAGAAATAACGAATGAGTAGTGGATCTCTGTTGAATGGAAGAAGATGATGAATGTTCAACATTATCGTTCAAAGATCCAGAATTGATTCCCACCTCCGAGAAGAATGTGTTAAACATATTAGAGACGAGAATGGGATTATGTACAAGTTTACCTTTATCATCCAATGCTCTAAGAGAAAAATTGGAGAATGAGCGATCAGTTTTCCCCGGTAAAACATCATTTACGATATCCCAAAGAGCTTTTGATTTGTTTTGAGACCCCTCTATGTGTTTGAGAGCAACATTTGCCTTGGCAGATCTAATTTCTTCTCTTAGTTGTTTTCTCAAAGAAGTGTACTTTTTGCGTAAAGGATGAGAAGATTCTAGATTTTTTGTTATAGTGTGTAACTTGAAAATACTTTCCCTTAATTCAACCAATTTTTGTTCAAGTTTAATTTTAGTGACAAATTTATTTTTCTTAACCTTTATCTTTTTCAGAGGAAATGCCAAATCAAAATGGAACCTGAATATGGAGTGGAAGAAATTGAATTTTGCATTTATATCAAGTGTTGAGAATACATCAATCCATGTCTCATTACCAAGGAGAGTCCTAAATATACGAATGTTTTCTTTTGAGAAAACCCTTTTAAATGTGAACTTTGGAATATTAGGTTTTAAACACGATGATACACTACCAACCTGACCATGATGGTCGGATATTCCTGTGACTAAAACTGATGCTTTAAAATTTGCTGGACTAATATTAGTAAATATATTGTCTATAATTGTACACGAATGCTTAAATTCTCTAGTATAACTACTAATAGTGTCTCTCAATCCATGGCTGGTCATTACATTTTTAAACAATTTTCTTCGTACACTGTCTACAGCACTGTCTACAGCACTGTATACGTTTTCAATCGATGCGTCAACTTTAAAGACTGGTGAGAGAACTTTATTCAGTTCTGGATTGTCGGAAATTTATAATTTTTGTTGTATTGTAATCCTTGAATAGTAATCACTCAAGATATTTTCTGTTTAAAGTATATTATGTATCATATATGACCATCAATATATAATTTTGAAATTCATATGGCACAACGTAAAATTAAATAAGGAAAAACAATGGTATGAATTAAGTTTTCATAGGGCTCTTCGTTTCTTAGAGAATAACCTTCAAACTCGAGTGCACATAACTTCTGCGCCAACAGTAAGTATTGAACTTTCGAGATTTTGTACTAAGAAATAAGTACAACAAATTAAATAGTTCCATACCATACCTTTTCAAATAGACTGACGCTGTATTTCATGTCTTACATCCCTTATTCCATCGTTTATCAAGTTGTACGAACCTCCTTCACGAAAGTGTTCACGTCTTGACAAATATTTGGCCACATTTCGTCGCCTTCGTATTGACAGACAGACAATCTAATCATAGATCGCCAGCTGATACAAAGATAACAACAGGAAGTGCGGGGCAGGGGGTGGTCAACACACAACCATTGTTCTCAAAATCGAGTTTGGGCCATTGAAAAACTATTGTTTACTTTTTTCACGCCGCTATTCACCCAGCTTCAATGGTTTTGTTTCACAATTGAAAGGCAAGTTGAAATCTCTCGGTAAACGAGCTTACGTTTAAAAATCGGTAAATTGATAACGAGAGATTTTTATGAGTTTGGAAGAAAAATCTGTTGTAAATTAACAAAACGCCGTTCACTTATCAATCAGTGGTTGATACCTTTAATTAAAAATTAGTTACTCAGTTATTATAAAATGTAATTATCAATTTAGAATAAAATTCTTCAATTTGAAATTGAATAATTACGTAATTTCGTGATAATAATAAAATTAATAAGTTTTGTCATCAAGGTTCACCTCAATCGTTTCCATTTTATCTCGCACCTGGTTTAAATAGACTTATAGGGGGTTTCTAGACTATAAAACATTGTTTGCTATCTAGAAGAACGGCATCAGGCCGATGGTTTAGAGAGAACGAAGTAGGTATTGTATTGAAGGCAAGTTTATTGAACCGCCCCACTGTTAGGGATGGCTGAATATATTAGTGTTAGCTGTTTCGTATCAGATGCAGAAAAGTAACTAATATGTGATCCAGACTAATATTAATATTTTTGTATTGCTGATTCGCTGGTGCTGACTGCTGGCAGGTCTTCTAGCACAATCTGTGCACAAGAAATATTTTCCTTTGCTATTCCTGATATACAGTATTAATATTAGTGTGAATGCAAATAGAAATTCATTTTTACAGAAATATCAGTTAATATCCAAACACCTTCTTTCTGATTAGTGACGTGGATGTGTGACTACAAATAAACAAACGTTCACTCTCGGTCTATCTGACAGAATACTGAATGACTGTCAGGTTATAGGCACATTCCTGACCCCAGGATACTCCAGACGCGAACCTAAAGAGTCCTCTTTAGTGCATCTTGTGTTATTGTTATATTATAAATTTAATTTTTTAGTTTTTAAGTTTCTTGTATTTTTCACATTTACTACTAAATTAGATTTTAATTTTAAACAATGAGAAACTATAATAATTTGTCTGGACGTATTAGGTAATCAGGTATACTATATTAACTACATAATGTAAACTGTATTTTTATTTAGTTAAGGTAAGGCTTTGGGAGGAAGCCAATTGAAAAATACATGCAAAAAGATAATGAAGTAAGGGGCGACTCCTCAGTGAACTACATAAAAGTTATTTGTCATGCAAGAGCCTCATTTGGCAAACGAGATTTCGCTAAAATTAAATCACAGATGGTCCTTTCAAAATTATTCGCATTTCTTAGAAATTAGCGGGCATTCATCGTTCCCTTTGTCCCCGCGATCCCGGCCACTCCTGGAACAAATCCCTAATGAAACAGTTTTGTTTCCCTTATAAACGGAACTTAATTACGAAACAATTGTCGCCATTCTTCGTTGATAGTGTCAGGGTTGTCGTTTGTTATTAACTTTTTGAACAACTATTTTAGTAGCGTTACAAACTAAACTACTAACAAGTGTATTGCAAAGGGTAACAATTCTAAACTACATTCCAACATTTTAATAAATATAGATATTGCATTAATTTTTACATTTATAATTACAACGAGACATTTATAGATTCACAACCAGGTGGGGAGGCTAACATTTAGCCACTCTTTAGTTAGGAACACAACAATTAATTATAATACAGCCCAGCGTGTTCCGTTTTGTTAAAAGCTAATTAAAAACACTCAAATGCTTGATGTTCATGCTAACTTGAAGCCTCTTGTTGCTTAGTCGATCAAAACAGGGCTCACGCGATCAATTCGATAGACTAAACAACTCCATGGCTTTATTAGACCAGGGATACTCACTACGCGGCCCTTAAGTGTTTAGAACCGCAATAATTAATTAAAATGCAGACAAGTTAAATCAGTTGTCTGTTATTTCAAATTAATTATTTTAAATAAGTGTTGTATTATATAAAATATTTGGTTTACTTGATATATACTATGTTTTTTACTGATAATGTATTTATGTAGGTGTATATAAAAACTTGGATATGTACTTGCGACCCTTGGGTTATTTTGAGAAAATAAATAAGGCTCATCATCAAGTTCTAGTGAGGAACCCTAGTTTAGGCCGTTGACCAATAACAACGTTTAAGGGCCGTATCCAAATTTACACCCCTGTCAAACCAGTTCGATTTGAGCTCACAAAATGTCCAATTTCACACCCCTAGGTTCTGCTTCTATAGTTTTGGCCTGGACTGTACACCCTCCTTGGAAACAGTTTACCTCAACATCAAGTTGCAATTACCTTACGCAACCAAAGAAATTCTTAAACATATTATTATATTGGGCCCCTTTCCGGCCAATCTCTGTCAGATTTCAAGGAAAGCAAGCGTGAGGACTCTGCAGACAGTTGTTCACCATTCAATATGCCTTTGGCACATAACCAGACTGTTGACATAAATGTGTTATGATAGTATCGTTTATTTAATTAATTTAATTTGTGTTCAAACTTGCAAAAATTATGTACTGTCTTTTTGCTGCGTATTTGGAAAAAGATAATTTCTTAATACCAAAATTAAAAACCGTATTTACCCTCGTACGAAAATGTTACTTGAACGTAAAATCAATATTTTACAGTTAATTTACCTAATCTGTAACAGATACTTTCTGACCTAATATACTTTATTCCTAAAGAATGTATGCTTTTATGTCCAAGGACCCAAATAAATATTGTTAAGAGGGCTCTAAACCCCCGCGCTGAGAAGCGTAAAAACTGCTTTGCGCGGTCCAAGATACTGCCCTTATTTACTGTCGTAAAATTATAAATTAAACATCTATTTAAAGATAAAGACATTTTTGACTCAAATCGCTTTTTAGAATTTTAGAATTCTCCTTCATTTCGATTTTATAGTTTATTGAAGTTACCCAATATTCAAACTAGTGCCAAAATAAAACTAGAGCTGTTATCGAAATTTTAAAAAGCGATTTTAGTCAGAAATGTATCTGGTTTCAATTTAGTTTTGGTTTCAGATCGATATCTTTAAATCTGTAGCCGCAATGTTGAACCGCGCAAATGCCTGCATGTTAATTTATTGCCAAATTTGCGGTGATTCGTGAGATCCAAGTGGCGAAACCTCGAACTTCTTAGTCGCGGATGGATTTTACTACTTCATTCTTAAAAACCTTCCTTTATTTAATTTAACATCGATGGATGCAATGTAGGCCTACGACGACTGATATCAGTATTATTTTACAGACTGATTACTTAGAGTTAGTCTAATTACTTTTGAATAGCTTATTTCGTTTAAATTAAAATGTGCGTTCCCAGGTGGTTCCTGATATAATCTAACTACAAAGTAAAGCATAACATTTTTATTCGTAATGACAGTGCACAATATTTATTATATCATGAAAAATACTGTAATAATCATCTATATACAACATTTTTATGAAATAAATCATTTAAACTACATCAACGAATGCGTACAGTTAAAATATTAATTCAATAATTCCGGCTTGACCAAAGCAATAAGTAATTCTATAATAAGTCACTGTCACTATTGGCCTTTGTTTTATTTTAAAAATATAAATACAGTAATGTTAAGTCGTAACTATTAATTTATTATAGTTCATTAGTGGTAGAAAAAATGCTAGGTCATTTATTTGTAATTTTATAAGAAGGTAACTTTGAAGCAAATATTTTACCTAAACGGTAACAAGGACAGAAAAATATGACAGCCGGGGGACGGGACGGGGCGGGGCGGAGCGGCAATCCTTTTGTGAACTTGAAGTCATGGGGCGAGGTAGTTTTTGGGAACCTCGTTCCACTCCCGATGTATTCCGCTGAACAGCCAATGAGAAGACTTAGGACGGTAAAACTTGACATAAGTGATATTTAAACATTGTGCAATGCGAAGAGAATTAATAAAATACTAATTTAAAAAAGTTTTCTTAATTAGCATAGTATTTGTTGGTAGATGAATTTAATAAAATATTAATATAAACTGAACAAATATAACGGTGATCGATTAAGGTAAGCTTAAGTTTACCGAAATCGATCACCTTAACATTCGTAGCCTACATATTGCACTTATTTTTTATCAGTACAGTATAAGTATTATACTGTATGAAATTTGCATTTTTTTACGTTACTTGTGTATTGAAGTAAAATTGTTCAACTATTATTATATTACTGAAATAAGATGTTCTGATCGGTTTGGTTTTGTATTAATTTAATGCATTTTCAATTACTTGACCTAATTTGGGAGCTCGTGATCAACTTGTGGCAGCCACACTGATCAACTTATAAAAATGTCAAAGTAATAAAATGTTTTTATTGGTAATTTGTGAACATTTATAAAAAGAGTTTTTAATATGTTTGCCACATTTTTACAAGATGTACTACGTTCATGTATCATACTATCTATTCAATTAATTACATGTTTTCAACCAGCTCGTCTAGTTTTAGTAAATTAGTTGGCTTGTAAAATTGTTGTACACAGTTGTTATTTATTTTTTATTTGTTATGCATTTTTATATTATTTTTGTAATTAACTATTCCAATATTAGGAATTAATTAACTACTACAAAATTAACTATAACAAACCTACACATAGGAACTAATTAGATGGCTGCTGAGTTACTATATCCCCTGTCACTGTTATTTATATGGTGTTTAAGAAAATATTTAGGGGTTACTTTATTTTCAATATGTTTGTTGTATTTTTATAAGTTGTACTTCAGTTAACTATGTTCTAAGTTGTACTTCAGTAAACTATGTTCTGTGTAGTATTAACAATGCAATTATTTTTTTAATTACTGTAGTTTTGAGGTAATTAGATGCCTTAAGAATTTGTTGTTATATAGTTTTACTTCAATTGTCATGCTTTTTTACTTATATGTTGGAATTGACTTAGTAAGAAAACTTATTATTGTATGTTCTACAGTACTTACACTACCTTTGTACAATACATAATATGTTAAATGATATGTTATTTAGTTAAAAATAATTGTAAAAACCGTACAATAAATATTAATCAAACTACAGTTTAATTGACAAGTTGGATATATTATTCTACTTTAACATCAAAATATTTTTGTATGGTTCATTTAGCATTATTTTGTTTTATTCTTCAATTGACTGTACAAAATACATTGTTATTTTTAAATGTTTGGCATTTTATTGAATAATAAACCACGTAAAGCAAATTGTTAGGGTGCTAAACACTTGTTACAGCTATTTAGTAAAATACATTATTTATAGTTGTCCTCAGTTCTTTAAGCGTACCTAGCCCCACTTTTATATCAAACTCTTCAATTGTTGGGTATAATAAGTGTGGTATATAAATCAATTTTAAATTTCAAACGTTTTAGGAGTCAAATTTTGTCAAAACCCGTGATTTTACAGTAAGCTTTGATTAGAAGTTCAATAATTTAGTAGCCCTCCTTATTTTCAGTGGAGCGTAAAAACTGCTTTGCGCGGTACTACAAACTACTCTGCTCATATAAAAAACTGATACCAAAGTACTGTGTGAATTGCTGAGGTCAAACTGGTAGACTAAATAAGTCTAAACTACCCCGAACATACATGTTTATGAGGCCAAACTACTGTCAGGCAGGTGAGCCCAATCTGCTTTGAACGTCTAAAGTTAGCCTATATGTTCGAAATTGATATATGCTCACAGCAGTTTCTCTGTTTTAAATTGTTGGTTATTTTTAACAGTCGTGTTTAAAAAAATCGTCATATTTAGTAATTTGTGTATGCCTAATTGAATCATATTAAATTTATCACTTCTAAAATACTGTGAAATATTTATCAGTAAAACTAAAATCTTTGAAAAGTAATTGTGTAAGAACTGTTGTCGAAGTAAAATAATTGCTTTTCTCATGGCAATGGGAAAATTGAGCAAGATTATAATATATTATTTTAATTATAATTGATATCATTCATACGGTTCGCTTCGGTTTTCGTCTCTGTCCGCGAAAATCTTTGTTGTAACAAAATGTTCACTTTTTGAAACCAAATTGTCCCCGTAGTGCCATTTTCCATATTGTAGTAATTCATTCAGCATACTTCAGAAGCAAATAAAAAAAGTTGCCACATTTAAATTATTTTTTAATGTTTGGAAATTAGTGTGTTATGTTGTAACTGCCATAAAACTATGATAGTTTATGTGAAATCATTTTTTATTTTATTAAAAATAATTAATAAACCGTACAAAAGTATAAAACGTAAAATAAATAGACAGTTGGTATTTTTTACCATTACTTTTTAACGTGATTTATTAGTTTTCAGTAAAGCGTATCCTTTAATGCTTTAAGCGAATGTTGTTTTAATCTTCAACTGAACATAAAAAGATACGAAATAGAAATGTATTTGCCAATTAATACCTTTTATTAAATATTTAACCACATAAAAACCAATATTTAGATCACAATCCAAGAGCTTTAAGAAATATTTACAAAAACCATTCTTTGTAACGTAATTTACTTAGTTTTTAGTAAAGCGTATCTTTATGTTTATAAATCAAACTCTTCAATTGTAGAATATAAGTATGGTAAGCCTATGCCTATGTTAAATTTTAACCGTTTTGAGAATAACAAGATTTGAACAAGAATTATGATTTTGGAAAACGTTTCAAGTAGAAATTCAATATTTTAGTAGACCATACTATTATTTATTAGAGCCCTCCCACAATGGTTTTCGTACAGCTGGGGCAAAGCAAGAAGACGTTGACTTTCTATCTCACTTTAACACTGTCAAAATATTGTTGTTTCTTAATAAGTATTTGTCTTAATTCTTTTCAGTAAAATATGTATAATCTATATTTAATAAGCTTGAAAACTATACTCATAGAGGAATTTACAGTGTCACAACATTGTTTTTTCGTGAGAAATGTTTGTATTAAATTAGTTCAGTAAAATATCTACAAAGAAATATAAGCTTGAAAACTATAAAGACTGATGCACAGCGTAAAACTATAAAGACTGGTGCATAGAGGAAAACTATAATAATATATATATATATATATATAGTTTATTTAAAAAATAATACGTTTGAAAAACCCTGAAAACTAGACGTTACATGAAATAAAACCAATAATAACTGAGAATAAGACCACAATATCTTATTATCAGTTAACCTAAGTTTTCTCAATGTTAGCGTCTCTCTATAATTACTTGCACATCTTCCTGGTGTCATAAGTTTCGTTCTAAATAAACATTTCGGTAAACATTTTGAAAGGCTGCAACTAGTTATTAAACAAGCAATTACAACAAGCTATTCCTGTTTTTTTTAATAAATTCATCAGCGTACTTAAGTTAGTATAGTGTAATTTATACTATTTCAAAGGAGCTTGGAATAGTAAAAGAATTGTTTGCTAATGCCTCTCACGACTGGTTGCAATGAGAGGTTGAGATTTCAACGCAGGCCTGAAACTTAGTTGTCATAGGTAGGTTCGGTTAAAACCAAAACCTTGCTGAAAGCATTCCTGTTTGGTCAGGGGTGTGAATTTGGGCATCTTGACTCGCTAAGATCGAACTGGTTTGACAACAGTTTGAATTTGGATGTGGCTGCTGGTACCCTTAATGGAGTGTGAATTTGAGCACGTCCACGTTTAAGAATATCAAGCACAAAATTTCCCTGCTAGGTAAAGAGGTGATTTTAGCGCTGGTAGTCAAAGACCTTACGATCGGTATCAAACTCATCCTACTTTACTTTACCCCCCTCCTACTTTACATCTGGGGTCAGAAAAACAAAAAACACGGCAACGCTTTGACATTTTTGTAGGCGAGATGAAGCAGACACATGATTTGTTGAACAAAGCTGTATACCAGTGTTACTAAGACTTAATTACCCTTTTAGGGTATTTCGGATATTTCCTATCCAAGTATCGGTTGAAATTCTTCAATAGAAGTGTGGGTCGAGTTTTATATAAAATTAAAGGTCTATTATAGAGACATTAAATGCCGCAAACCGGACCTTAAAAGGTTCGCTCTGTCCTGAGTTATGACCATTTTAATGTTAAACAAAATGTTTTTGTCTAAAAAAAAACTTCAGGTTTTTATCAGACTTAACATTGCTTTATGTGATGTAGATTCAAAAGCTTGTTTTCTCTCTGTTATTGAACTTGCCTCATACACAGGCATTTTATTGTGAGGCCATTTTTATGTATCATACTTTTATTATCTAAAACAGGCGACGTCCGGACGAATAGTTTGTTTGCTCCAAGGAGTTTTTATTTTTGGGGGATTTCCGACCACGAGAAATCGATTGGCACGTCTCAACCCTGGGGAAATTCTGATTTCTGTGCCAGAGGCTCCTAGACGTCACGTGTTATCGACCTCTAGCAGAAAAAACAATATGGAACCATTATCGATTTCTAGCAGAGAGTGGGGTATCAGACTATAGGTATTTATCTCATAAATAACATTATACCATTGCATTTTGGAAGTGACAAGATTTAAGGGCTCGGACTCCCCCTCCCCTCCCCAATAAAAATATGCTCAAAAAACCAAAATTGGAAAATGTTTAACTAATAAACTCAAGTGGGATATCAAATGAAAGGTGTTCATCTCTTAGTTACTAATATACCAATCGGACTTTAGATTTATGGGCTCCATTGCCCTAAAATCCGAAATTCATGGTGATGCTGCTTAAGAATTTTGGCGAGGCCGTACATGGATCTTCCTCACGAGGCGATATCCACAAATGATGGGGCTGTAGCAGAGTGCCTTGGTGAGGCCGTAGGCCAAACTTTCCTAGCGAAGTCGTAGGCCGAATTCTACAAACTGGGTAAACGCGGAAGACCTCTGAAACGAAATTTATTAATAACCTACAAGGTAAAGCAACAACAAACGATCCTCTGGGAGATTTGTATGCTACCTCTTCAGTTTTCAAAATTCAACTGAGCGAAGCTCGGTCTCCCGGTACTTAACATGTAATTACTGTGTGCCTATTTACAAATTAAAATTATTATTATATGTTGTAGAATGTTTACTTAGTGCAATATAATAAAATATTTAGTATGTACTGAATTCTACTAGTTATTGTAATAAGAATGTTTATTTTCAAATAGAATAAGAATATATACATATAATTACATTTAAACATAAAAAGGTTTCTTCTTAATTCTCTGTTAACAAAATAAAACTTATACTACTAGAACAAAACCTTTCATAAATTACATATTTCAAGAAAATACTAGGACCTCCTAAGGCAAAGCCTGTTTAAGAGGTTCCTTCTTTTCAAATAAATCTTAATATGCGCATGAGCAAATAATATTAATTTAAAATAAAAAATCCCAATTCTTCAAAATATAAACACTAATATAAAAACATAAATAGCTTAAACCTTAACTCTAAATTTAATGTTATCCTAACCCTAACAGTATAGCTATATAATACAATAATAGGAACAAAATAAAAACGAAACAATTTATGACTAACCAAATATGTATACTTTACTATGTTATCTGAAATAAATATATGATACAGTGAATAAGTATTTACAAGGTATTAAAATTTATACGATTATAAATGAATAATAAAAATAGTGTATTGTTTTATAATAACTAGGCTTATCTCAACATTTTATTTCAGAATTAAGTTTATTAAGATTAAAAACTAAAATAATACATTTCAAGAAGAAATGGTAAATTTAAAAGTTAGTCTATTATTTTAGTAGATATTGAAATTTAACTACGCAATTCAAATAAATTTAAAGTATGTTTGATATTTTAATTATTTTATTTGAAGAAAAACTGTACATTTAAGCAAAACTAAAATCTATTACTGTCAAAATAAAGAATAACAAATTAATAAATACATTAAAGTAAATAAAGTACTTTATTTAGTTCATAAAAGATCCTTAAAATAAAAAAGTAGATATTTTAAAAGCACAAATCAGTGATTTTGCATTCAAATAAAACGCGATATAAACTTTGTAAGGTTTATGGAACTTGTATAACGGAAGGTGCACTGCCATCCGTCGGTTGTGTTCATTTACAAAAGCCCTCATTGAGGCAAATTCGATTTACAAAGTTTTCAAAGAATCGCGTCAGAAAACACATTAAAGTCTCTTCACGACGATTGGAACTGTGAGAAATTAATGTTCATTTTGCACCTTTGTCATTTAAACAAGCGCCTAAGGAGAGTGTACATTTGTTGAAGTAGTAAATTATCGACCTACTTTACTACTATTATATTTTTACTGAACAGCTAAGTAAGGTTGTGAATTTATACTGATGATACTTACGAACGTTCTCGAGTTGCGACAATTAATACCGAGATAAAATAAAAGAGGGGTTAGGTTTGCGACAATCTACCTTGTGTCGTACCATCAACGTAATTGGTAAGTAAGGTTTCCTCCGCTCAGATATAAAAAATATTATTCCATAAGTACGAACTCGATACATAGTAAATTAAATGTAAATTGTACGCGTAAGGATCGGCTCTCTCAACTCTTCCAAATTTGGCAAACCTTTTTCTTTCAGGTAGCTAACAAATGTAACCTATAAGAGACAAATCTAAAGTAAGCGCATTGTGCAGGTCATTCTATTCTTTTTTTTTTTTTTTTTTACAACTCCAGTTTTTAGTGGATGGCCAAAAGCTATAAATGAAATGTTGCTATTATACTGTAATCGTCAAAATATTATTTGTCTGTCCTATTATTTTCAGCACCCTTGAATAAGAAAATTAATTTTGAAATTGAAAAAAATCAAGCACTTTTTTCAGAAATATGCTTCATTAAATTACCGCTCAAGATTTAATCAGAACCCATGAAAAAAATTAGTGGTCAACATCAGTGTATATACATATAGTAATTTGATCTATGCCCATATAGTTTACCATATACTTCAATGGTCACCCAAAACAAAAGGTATGACGAAACCCATAATGGGCATTTACTGATGACGGGTGTTCATAATCATAAACGCCATCACGAACGCTTACATACTGTAGTTGTTATTTGAAGCAATCTTATAGTGTAAAATGTACAAAAATCTAAGGGAATTAAACATGTTTTTTTAAAATGTTAGTTCTTACCAAACGTATATTGATTTTTCTTTTTTTCGGGGCTGTCCAAAAATCTAACTAGTGCCAGCGTTCACGTCACACACACCCTGTTAACTAGCAGAGTACAATCGGAAAGGGGAGGGGATGTTGGATGAAGGCGATTAGATCGATAAAAATGATAAATAACCATAAAAGTGTGTTGTGCCTATTTAAAGTCAACAAAGCATCCATCACCTTTAATATAACAAAAATAAACGACGGTTGTCACTTTTACCATTATTTTCACTAAAATGGTAATCTTTATTTAATGTTAAATCATGCACAAATATTACTAAGAGAACGTTTCAAACAATCCTTTCATCACTTTATGTTACCAAAATAACAGCTTTTCTGAATTCGTTTTGGCCAGTATAATCAGATTAAGCGCGTTGTGTATTAGACCATACGAGAATAACAACAGTGAGAAAACGATATAATCCGTATCGTCTGCGCGCAGTAATCCTGAGGACGGAACAATGTAAATACTGTACAGCCGAGCTTATACGGACACACAAGGACTGACAAAAGGACAAACTGGCTGCCGATGGTAAGCCTATTACCAGAGAAGCGGCCAGTTTCTTTGCACGCCCGGCTTTACTCGCATCTCCACTGTTTATCTTGTCAAATTCACTTATCTTTCCAATTGAACGATTTTCATATACTCCCTCTTTGATTCTTAAAATCAACGGGAAACAATACAGTTCTTTTAGCCTAAAAACTGGTGTATATGGGTGTAACAAGTGCATACCTTCAATTTGTAAATGTGAAATACGTAATCAAAATAAATTACTATTACACCTATAGAAATTAACTACCTATTTTTTATTAGAGCTGCTCATGTGCTTAGTTATTATTTAATAGAAAAGCATGAAGATCAACTCAACGATTCACCTATTTAATCTTATAAACTTGTGGAGTTATAGTCAACTTTAGTATGCAATTTCTCCTTTTTTCCTAAATTATAAAGATGTACAGTATGTTCTAAAATTTTTATTTTCAGATTAGAATTTATTTAATTCTTTGTAATTTAGGTTTGGACACATAAATTGTAGATTTGTATTGTTGATTAATTTTAAGTAGTAAAAACACTACACCAAAATCAAAACTTCTTATTGTAAAATATTGGGCAGCCAATTTGAAAAAGTCTGCCACAGGAGTGTGTTCTGGGACCAATGTTATTCACATTGTTAATAATAATTGATCTTCCTAATTATTGTTAAGGTAACACAGTACTCAAAAACTTTAATTTTATGAAATTTTTTTTATTACAGAATATTAATCTCCATTTAATTCTTAATTTGGATACCAAACACTTTGTGCTAAAAAAATTATTTCTTATTTATATTCGTACAATTCTAAACCATCACACGCACTTTTGTAGGCTAGCAAAATAAATTTTGTAACACACTTGGGAACAATAATCTTACTATAGTATGGGTTTAATTTATTTTGTACCTTTATTGTTGCACAGTTTGCAACTGTGTATACTGTTGTTGTTTGTTCTAGTTTCCAGCTGTAATAAAGTAGTAATATCAGTTTACTTAACAAAATAATAACCTAAACAAACAATCATTGCTCTTATAGCCTAGTTTTTGTAAACTAGTAAGTAGTTTTATTTAGTTGTTGTATTAGTCTTAATATGTTTTGACTGTAGTGTTTTTAAAAATGCCCAGAATAAAGGCTTTTGGTAAAAAGAAGTTTACTGGAAATATTCACACTAGGCCTAAACATTTTCAAAATAACAATGAAACCATGGAAACAATTGATGACACAGCAGATTTTACACTTGAAGAAAACTCATCTAGTAAAAAACTCAAATACTTGGGAATAGTTGGTAAAAGTAGTGATTACATTGCTGGTGAAATGGAAGAGGGTAATATAATCATAGATCTACACATTCTTTCACAAGCTGTTTTGTTATAGGTATTTTTTAACGCTTTTTTTGTTATGTTAGTAATAGCTTGTTAGGTTTTTGCAATTTTCCGAAAACTGTTATTTGAATACTTAGGTACACTTATTAGCATTGTTTATGTACTGATTTCAATGAAAATTTCACTAGTTGTTCCATGTACAGTACTTAGCAGTAGTATGAAGTGAAATTCTCTGGTTTTGTCTAGTTCATGATTAATGATTTTTTTTAATTTTTATTTTAAGATATAAAATGTAAACAATTTTATTTCACTGTCAAATGACTATTTGTAGACATAAATAAATTCTAGTTCATAATATTGTATATAATATTGTAAACTAATAAGGGTTCAAATTTCAGGATGATATGATAGTATTTAAAAAAGTTATGTGTTCCTAAAAACTGTAAATTTAACATGGGTGAGATAGGGAGTACTGTGTTACCTTAAGTTCTCATGTATGGAAATTGCACTGTTACTTTAAATATACACAGTTCAACAAAGTAGTTAAAAATGAAAGAACCTTCCTCTTAGCTCTAAATAGCATATTACTATAGGCCCTAAATACAAATAATTTAGTGCTAAATAAGTAATATATTTTAACTTTTTCATACTTGTAGCCCGCAAAGTTTCATTTTTTTAAACTGTCAGAGGATTACTTGTAACATTAAATTTCGTGTATGAATACTATTGTTACACAGAAAAAAGGCAAGCCTATTGGAAACAGACGAAAGAACAATATTAACATTTGTACTCTATATATGTTGATATAATAGAAGAATTTGCCTCTTAACATTAAAAATAATATCTAATACTACTATTTTACAAAATTGTTTCCGAACACATTGATGAGATGCAAAATGTTAAACCATTTGTATTGATTAAACAATTTGATAAAATTGAGAACACTAAACATAAGTGGTTTTTACAAATTTGCAATTTACCATCTTTATCCATCTCGAAGGATATTTGGAGTCAAACGACTACTGTCCGATTGAAAATTATGGATGGAGTTTGAACCAACACAAACATCAAAAGTTTCCGTAACCTATGTAGCTTTAAAATATTTATCATCTTTCACGGTCCAGTGCTCACACCTTTATCAATAATATGTCAGTATAAAATCACTCTGCATATAGCATATGCAATACAAAAATTACACATTTGAATAAAGGAAATGAACGGCTTGATAACTAGACTTGTCTGATCTTTGTGACACTACTATGTGCAAAGAGAAAGTCACTCCACCAAATTGATGACATTTGTTTGCACATTCAAAATATTCTGTAGCTTTATAAATTGATTGTCAGGTAAAGTAGATACATTGTATATAATATTCTCGTACATCTGATAGGTAGTATTTGTAAGACAATGTTTTAAATGTCACAAAACAATCCAAAGATGTGAAATATTAGTAATGTGTTACTCCAATTAGATTTTAAAAATAAAAACAAAAAAATTGGGTGTGCGTCGGACCACACGGTGGAAGTTATACTTCTTTGGCCATTCTCATACACCCACTCACGCACACAAACAGACAGGATATATAAATGAAATATAAGACATTTTTCAATATTATTCAATATATTTATCTTCAATATATTATACGTGACTTCATTATTATATTATACACCTATATTATCATTATCAGTAATTTCTTCGATTAACAATCGATTAATCGATAGTTCTTAAAAATTTGTTCTTACTTTTCAGCGTGACGCGGTTTCTCGACCAACATCCCATCCCAAAGTGTCTAACGGGCGCAAAGAAGTATAACTTCAAAAACTATAAAAATGTTAAACTAACATATGTACAAAATGTGTATCTTATTTTACGCCCAGTGATTATTCTTCAGTTTGTTCAAACTCAAGAATCCATAATTTTGAATCAGACAGTAAGCGTCTTCGGAAAACAGCAGTTTTTAAATATGTTTATATTCCTCTATATTACATATTGTACGGCTCCCTACCGTCTCACCTCTGTCAACGGTACAAAAACCATCTTTATGCAAGGAAAATGATGAAGAAACATGTTAAGAATTTTATCGTATTACAATTTCATATTAGGGCAAATGATTATTTGAGAATTAATTCTTTTTAAAAAAAAAACCCTGTTAACATTCGTCAATTAATATTATAGCATGTTTGATATGGATGATATTAATAATGGGAGTCCAACTTACGCACCGTTTTAAAATTTCCCTCTTTTGTATAGATTAAAGTTTTAATAATTAATTAAAATTTATCACTTCAAATAAGTAGTGCTATCTACAGTAGGCCTACTTATTTATTGACAATAGTAATTAATCAATAAATAAGTGAATAATTGTTTCTGAATGTTCTATGCCACCTAGAACAAATCAAATGTATTCGCAATTCTCTTTGATTGTAATCTTGGGACTCATATCAAAAATATCTTTCTTTCTATAAAAGAAAATGCATATCAATGCTTTTAGTTTTTAGCAGCGATGCTGTAATAGGTCCTGCACTCATGACACCCTTATCAATAATATATCAGTATAAAATCACTCAGCATATGGGTGGTTAAACTATAGTATTCTTAATCTTTATGTTTAGGCCTAGTGAGTTAGTTAAGTTTTATTTATTTTGTTAGTTGTAGTATGTTTTGAAGTGAATTTTACTAAAACGGTACCGGGTTATATTTTATTTTTAATTACTTCTTTTTTTTAAATTTTCACCACAAGGGCGTGTTCCCCATATACGTACAGTGGTAAAGACCCACCCACCCACCCATATACGTACAGTGGTAAAGGATGTAACTGAAATACTTGGACAAACTTCAGGAGATTGTTCCTTGTGTCAAAACAAACAGAAAATTTCATATAAACATTTGTTCTAATACTGTATGCACCGTTTTCTTTCCGTCTGTGCTTTTTTCATTATAATTTTTTTCTCAGCAACCATAAAAGGTAGTGTTGAAATTTGGCACATATGCTATTCTAGTAAAACTCTTATTACATAAAAAACTTGTAGAAAAATTTAAAAATGGCGGCTAATTAAAAGCTTGATGTTAAATTCCATAAACACTACACTCTGAATAAAAAACACAAATGTAATAAATTGTAGCCAATTTTATTATACAACTAACGATACCTTACTTATTGAAAACAAAAAAGAAATGAATAATTTGTGGATATTTCCTTTAATCTAGTTACATTTGAAGAACAAAACTTTAAGTTTAACTAGATTAAAGAAAATACCACAAATTATGCATTTCTTGTTTGTTTTCAATAAATAAGGTATCGTTAGTTTTATAATAAAATTTGCTACAGTTTAATTCTTTAGGATTTTTTATACAGGGAATAGTTTTTACTACCTTTTATGGTTGCTGAAAAAAAATTATAATAAAAAAAGCACAGACGGAAAGACAGACAAAAAACTGTGCATGTTAGGACATATATTTATATGAATTTTTTTTGTTTTGATCCCAGGAACAACCTTCTGAAGTTTGTCCAATTATTTCAGTTACACCCTGTATACAATAAAAATTATTTAATATTTGAATTATTGACATCAACAATAACACAAGATAACTAGACTTGTCTAAAAAACTAATCAGTCATGAAAAGTTACTCCACTAAATTGGTAAGACAATCTTTTTTTACACATGCAAAATATACTGAAACTTTGTAAATTGGTTTTTATTTAACGTATCTATATTCTAATTAAGTTTCACGTATATATGATTGATAGTTTTATTTGGCAGTTTTTTAATGTCACGAAACAATCCAAAGATGTGAAGTAGTGAGTGGTATTTTTTTTTACTCGAACAAGATTTTACAAATTTAAAATGTGATAAATATCTTAGTCCTAATTAGGTTAATGTAAAAAAAAATAAGGAAATTGTTAATGTTATTTTTGAATACCCAGTGATTAGTGCGAAGTGTTTGTTCAGACTCGTGTATCCATAATTTTGAATCCGACAGTTGTATATTCTTTCAAATTTCATCATTTGTTAGTTCCCATTGAATACAATTCAAATTTATGAATGTATATTTATATGGTGAATCAACTTTTATTAGTAAATAATATTATTTTCTCCTTCTAAATTCAATGATTTTACTACCTTATTGAAGGGCACCTTCCTTACTCCCATATACTCAAGGATAAATGTAGTAATTAATACTTCAGATTTATAAGGATGTACATTGCGGTTTAACCATTGATTATATAAACCTATAATAGATAAACCATCTAATAGGAATATCTGTGCCAGTAATTTTGTTAGTTAGTGTGGCCCGCAACCACAGCTAGTTTGAACTGCATTACATTTACATGGAACTACACTAGTGCTCCACAATGGACCACAAAAACAGCTGATATTTTGAGACTCAAAATTTAACATTGGATGGGAAATCTATTTGTGTATAAAATCAATGGTTTAACTGCCTTCTGATTACCTTAACAAGAGTACAAAATTTCAAGAGAGAACTGCAAGAGTAACTCCTCTAACATGGTCCTTAAAACTGGTGCTCAACTAAAGAATATATAACCAACTTTTAAATTAACTTTTCTGTAATAATTTATAAATTTGAATTATTGTACGCGTAGAAGATTTCTAGATTTCTATACCATTGAATTGAATTTCTACTAACACAATTACAAATAATACAAAGAACCTTTTAATTGATGTATATGGGCTGTAATATTATTTGAAAAATCTGCTATTATTAATATAAATAAGAAAAAATCAGAAACATAAAAGTACGCAACTCTCAGGCTAGAATTTGATCTGTCAGTCTGAAACATACTAAAAAAGGAGATACTGAAAAGTTATAACATAAAATCAACAAAAACTAGATCAAGTACAAGAATAAAAACAACTTAGTATCAAATGTACTTTTGTACAACTATTGTAGAAAAAAGTGACAGTAGTTACTTAATACTTATAAATTCTTCGTCATAAAATTGATTTTAAAATGTGAATTATAATTTTGTTTATGATTATTATTTAGAATCAGTTTTCATGACAACAAAAATAATACTAAGGAATATTAAAACAATTATTTCCGCAAAGTAAGGTTTATTTAACAAAGATTAAAAATAAAGATTTTAAAACTTCATCCTGTGAGGATACTGACTACTGTGTAGTGCAAACATTGATCCCAGATATTTGCGGATCATTCGTGAGTCCTTAGTCTTCTTTATGGCATCCAACACTTGCTTGTCTATCTCCTTTTGGTCAGCCTTTCTTTTGTCTGATGCCTTATACTTCTCTTTCTTGGCAACAAAAATGTCGCCTTCTTCCTTCTTAGGTTTCTTGCTTTTTATCCTCTTGAAGTAATCATCGTTAATTTCATCTGGGATCTTGACCTTAGACACATCTATCTTAGTAGATGTGGCGATAACATAGATCTTGTTGATTCTACGGAGAGGGCAGCCATTTAGTTTGTATGGACCGGTGACCAAGAGTAGTCCGCTGCCAAGCTGTTTCAGGAAGACAACTCGCTTACCCTTGTGGACACCAGCAAGGACAATACAGACTGTTCCTTCAGTGAAGGCAGGGCGCAGACGACGCTTGTGGTCCTTGAAGCACTTCTTGGCTGTGTGACGCCTGATTCGATCAGATGTGGGGTAAGAAGCAGTCTTACGAGTCAAAACGACTTTTCTTGTCCCTCCATTCTTCTCTCCACCAATGGGTTTGACAATGAATTGCTTCTTTTTAGGTTGTTCTTTTTTAGGATTTTTCTTGCCAACAAATTTCCACATAGCTTTCTTATGGTACATTTTTGCCCGGCTAAACCTATAAACTCCATTTCCCAAGTCGTAGTTCCTTGGCTTACCATATTGCTTCTTGCCGTTTGGTTTGATCTGGCCTGGTTTCAAGTGTTCTTTCTTGCCCGCTGCTGCAGGCTTGGCTTTGGTATCTGCCATTGTACCTGAAAAAAATTAACTTAAGATAGAAAAGACTTTCTACTTTATATTTAAATTAATTTGCCTAGCTGGTTAGACTATTGATTAATAAGAAGCCCTAAATTGATCTCATCAATATCACATTAACACAATCAGTGATCAACTGGTGGCTCTTGGTTATTTTGAGTTTTCAATAGTAATCAGGTATTGGTTAGTAGTATTTATAAATAAATAAAATAAATAAATAAATATAATTTTATTGTCATTAAACTTTACAGCAATAGACAACGTCAGGTTACAAATATTTACAAATGTACAACAAATATCTGTACAAACAGCAATGTTTCAAATTCCTACACTAAGCAATCATCTTACACTAAGCAATGAAAATTATATTCTACAAATTACATTTAACATTTAAGAATCCACTAACACTGCAGTAAGTTATAAAAAATCAGGTTACAAATATCTGTACATGTTTATAACAAAAAAGACATACATAGGCTACAACTGAGTCAAATTTCTAAACAAAGTAATCATTTCAAATAACCCAATTCTGAATTATATATATTACAATTTACATTCGAAAAATTCATTGATACTGTAAAAAGGTGTCACTACGAGCCAATTATATAATTGTTTACTTAGTGACATCAATATATATAGTGAAAATCTTATCTTATTATCTGAAACAAGCCACCTCTGGACAAAACTTTTTTGGCTCCAAGGATTTTTAATTTTTTTGGTGGGTTTCCGACCACGAGAAATCAATTGGCTTCATTAGGATCCTCTAGGAAAATTCTGATTTCTGCCCAAGAGCCTCCTAATCGGCCCTTGTTGTCAAGTTCTAGCAGAAAAAACAATTTGGAACCATTATCGACTTCTAGTAGAAAGTGGAGTATCAAACTATAGGTATTTATCTCCTACATCACATTAAACCATTACATTTTGGAAGAGACACAGCATTTAATTAAGGGCTCTGCCCCTCCCCCCCCAATTGAAAATATGCTCAAAAACCCAATATTGGGCAATATTAAACTTACAAACCCAAATGGGATATCAAATTATAGGTACAAAATACAACACAAACGCAGATTAGAGCGCCTCAGTAGATACTGAATTTTGATTTTACTTCAAACACTCTCTCAATACAATGAACAGTACATATTAAACAATAATTAATTTACATACAAAAAAGTACCTTCCAAGTCCTTATTCTTTTGGTTCAAAAGGATAATATCATACCAATATAATGAGACTTTATTAATGGTTGAACTCATACTTCAAGTGTATTACTAATGGTAATCTGCCTAGTTTGCAAACGTAGGCTGTTGGCATATACTATTCTTAATCAAAATTCACATAAATATTAACAACAATAACTGGTAAATGTTAATTTAACTCTTCATAGTTACATTTATGTGAGTTTAAAATTAAACCAGCTTATCTTGTAACAATAATCTTGCAATCAAAAAACGCTCCTTTACTAACATAAAAAACCGTTATTGATAATAATTTTTTTAAACAATTGGAACAAAAGAGGAAAAGTTCTGTGTGTTGAAGTAGGTAGTATTATTTGTTATACAAGAAGAGAATTACAAACTAAACACAGATCGGCAAAGAGAGACTTAAGTAGACATCCAATCATTTTCTGTGTACCGGCTTATTGAAGCTTCGGTGGCCATGAAAAGACTCAGGCAGACATGAAATTTGTTTACACAAAACACCAGATAAGGCTTATGAGTGTCTGAGGTACAGTAGTCACAGTCCACAAACGATCCTGTTGCTTTTGCCTGTGTAGTGAACCATCTATTAATGTTTACGATGGAATATTCCCAGGTAATTGATTTATATATGAAAGGGTTTCATTTATATACAACAGCCTTAACAAAAATTTTAATGAAAATAAAACTAAAATTAGTAATGGTCCAAAAATGGTGTGATTTAATTATAAGAAGCTATTAGTTTATAACATTAACTACGTTTTATTGTGTCGGGGTGGGTTTATACTGACACAACTTAATACTTTATTCTATGTACAGTATATTGAAACTAATATGTACCTGCCTGATTTTCATGTTCAAACCTAAATATCAGGCACACATTTCTCACCGTGGATCTCAAAGAGCCTTTCTCCAAAAACCCTTTCCCATACCAGTATCGACAAACAAATATACTCTCTCTTTCACTTGATTTAATTTCAACCAAAACGTGTTTTATGAAAACTAACCCCACATCTTTATTTTTGCTAACACTATAAGCATAAATTCTTGTTTATATTTTATTCAATAAACTAATGAATATTATGATTTATAAACAAAAATATTTCGGAATTAGTCTTTGTTTTTACGAAAAACCATACAAATTAATACGGTAAAAGGAAATTAGTAATTATTTTGAAAGTTTTATACGCTAAAGCCACTGAGAGACAAATATCAGTCTGTGGCAATTGAAAACAGAACTGTCCCTTATTTTTTTATATTTGATATTCTAAACCGACTAGTATATCCAAGTCTCCCTAATGCTTTAATGTTACATAAAAATTATTTAAATGATATCAGTATCAATTTTTCCTTTTGCTGGTCTTTACCATTCAAAAATTAAAATAAACTATAATTATACATACTTAAACTGTCAATATCATCTTCAACTGAACCTAAAAATACATTCCTAGCCTAAATTGGAATATTTGAATAGAAGAAACAAGCGGTTTCATCTATTGAAATTGTGTACATATATATTAAACCCGCTTCAAATCTAAATTCAATTCATAAGTAGCTTAAGGGGGTAGGTGCACGGAAAATTTTTATTTTTATCGGAAAATGTTTTTTTCACCATTTTATAGCTTATAATGTCCTCTTTCCAACGGTATATAACACTAATTATTTATTATTTTCTAAATGTGCTTAAAAATTAGTTTTCTAAAAGTGTCATACTCGATTTGCTATTGAAATCATCTCTGAGTGCCACACATTGTGTATTCATTTATTACACTAATATCATCTTCATATAGTAATAATAGTGCATATAGTAATTATAGTAATAAATTTGAAGAAGATTAAGGGAAGGAACCATCATATGCACCAGGGTTTTATTAATGTAAGTTTTTGTGTTGTTTTTATTAGTAAAACTGTATTTATTTTGGTTTATTGCGATTATTATTATTATTATTATTATTATTATTATTACTTTTATTGCGAAAGTTGTGTTTTTTTGACACATATGTTCCTTTTTCTCAAAAACTACTAATGGTAACAAGATAAAACTTTTTGTGGTTATATATGTAATTTAGTTACATAAGCAGAATCAAAAAATAGTCAACATTAACAAAGAATAAAATTTAATAAAAATTATAAATGAAAATAATTTGAAAAAATTTTATACTTTTTTAAAATTTTGTGAAAAATTTATAATTATTCCAAAGTTAGATTTTACACCCGTAGTTTATGTAACAAAGGCCAATGTATCAGGTAAAAAAAACAGAAATGAAATATCTTTTCTACTTTCTGAGAAAAAGGTACATATGTTAACATTACGGAAGATAGGGCGCACCTACCCCCTTAAAAAAACATAAGAACACTAATCGGCTCATACTGCAATAATTTCTTACTACAATTATAATGGAGCAAAGGATATAAAATATATTTTCTAATCAGTTTTATAATTATTTTGTGACAAGCAAAGTACACCAACAATTAACTTGCATTCACTCATGTAAGTTCATAAATAAATTGGAAGCTCTGTAAGGTCTTAATTTATATTATCAATCACTGATGAAGAAGTGTAGAATGTAAAAGGCTTTACGGAAAAAATAGTGTAAATATAAATAACTTCTAATTAATAATTTTGAAATATAGATTTATAAAATTGTTTGAAAAACTACGTTTATACTCTTTTGAAAACAAAGTTAATAAGCATATCAATAAGACTTAAGTAAATTTTCATAATGTCTTCAACATATTTACAAAAATCATGAACAATTCAATGCAAAAACATAACTTTCAAACAATATCTCCCACAGGTCTGTGCTAAATCTAAATATTTTATAATGCTTGAATATGAAAAAAATATAATTTTACTGTACAGTTACAAATGGCAAGGTTAGGACAATAAATTCCTCTTCTACACCAAACCATTAAGATGTTAAAGCTAACAATATTAATGAAAATGAAATATATGTTATCCGTGCAAAATAATACTGTATGAGCATTTATGTGAAAATGTTATTTTTATTCCTCAAAAAATCATGACATAACTTTTAGACCAGTGACAGCATTTTTATAATTTATTCTAAGTTTTGCCAATGTAATAAAGGTTCATAACCAACCAAAGTAACAACTCAAAGCATAATTTTATCTGAAAAAAAACAAAACTTTTTAAACTTAAAAACAAAACTTGTTTATTCATACCAAGACCATAAACAAGACAATTTAGGTTTTGATTTAACTGATGAAAACAATTTTTTTATTACTTAGGCCTAAAATAACCCTAATTATTGATAACTAAGTTGATTAGTTGTAAGCACAGAATAATTCTATGAATATTCAATTAGTTAATACGTCAAATTAATACAAGATCTGTATAATTACAGTTTTTTTTCACAAAACAACTCTAACGTCAAAACTTTGTATTTTAGTATGTGGAAAAGTTCATTCATTTCTTCTTTATTTCAGGTTTAACCAATTTTAATTCTGAGATGACAGTTATATAACTTATAAATTCCCTACAAATTTCATATCAAGTCTATTGGTTTAATACTTTAAGAAAAAATGTATATGCATAATTATGTACAGGCTGCGGCAGCATAACTTGCTTTTTAAAAAACTTAGAAAACCTATTGTATAAATCAAATATTTGTATTTATTTCGTATAATGTAGGCACATATTTAAAGTTTTGTTTTACGTTTTGAAAAAAAATTATAGGCCTAATGTAAAAAGCACAGACGGAAAGACAAACAGAAAACTGTACATATTAGGACTTATATTTATATGACATTTTTGTTTGTTTTGATCCCAGGAACAACCTACTAAAGTTTGTCCAAGTATTTCAGTTACACCTGTATACAGTTGTACAGTATACAACAAAAATTATTTAATATTTGAATTATTGACATCAACTAACTAGCTAACTTAGTATGTTTATATCTTCTTACAATATCACTGTACGTGTATGGGTGGGTGGATAGGTCAGTACCATTGTACGTGTATGGGTGGGCGGGTGGGTCAATGGCACTGTGGTATATTGTTCCTATTTACAGGTATATTGTAGGTATACTGTAATACACGTACAGTGGCATTGACCCACCCGCCCGCCCATACACGTACAGTGCCATTGACCCACCTGCCCGCCCATACACATACAGTGCCATTGACCCACCCGCCCACCCATACACGTACAGTGGCATTGGCCTACCCACCCACCCATACACGTACAGTGGCATTGGCCTACCCGCCCACCCATACACGTACAGTGGCATTGACCCACCCGCCCACCCATACACGTACTGTGGTACTGACCCCAGCCATACACGCACAGTGGTATTGGCCCACCCGCCCGCCTATACACGTACAGTGGTATTGGCCCACCCGTCCACCCATACACGTACAGTGGTATTGGTCTACACACCATACCATTGTACGGTACCTTATAGGTTAATACACTTATAGGGTAACAAAAGTGTATTGATCCACCCGCCCGCCCATACACATACAGTGGTATTGACCCACCCGCCCACCCATACACGTACAGTGTATTGACCCACCCGCCCGCCCATACATGTACAGTGGTAGTAATGCCGTGCCTGTATGGGTGGGTCAGTAACACTGTGCTTGTATGGGTGGGCGGTTGGGTTAGTAACACCGTGCTCGTAAGAATGGGTGGTTTATCAGTAACACCGTGCCTGTATGGGTGGGCGGGTGGGTTGTTTTGATCCCAGGAACAACCTACTAAAGTTTGTCCAAGTATTTCAGTTACACCTGTATACAGTTGTACAGTATACAACAAAAATTATTTAATATTTGAATTATTGACATCAACAATAACACAAGATAACTAGACTCGTCTGAAAAACTAATCAGAGCCGAGAAAAAGTTACTCCACTAAATTGGTAAGAAAAGTTTTTTTTCACATGCAAAATATTCCGAAACTTAGTAAATTGGTTTTTATTTAACGTATCTACATTGTATTAAAGTTTCAATGACACCGTATGGGTACGGGCAGGTGGTGGGTGGGTCAATGCCACTGTGGAAAAATATCAACGATGTATGGCGTGATTAACATCTACGTGTACAATAAGGGTACATGGGATTTTTATTACCGTAATAAGTTTATTATCTTCGTCATTCTAAACACTGCATTGGCATAAACAAATTTTTTTAAATAGGATTCTATTGTTTAATATTCAGTACTAGTTGTTTACCCATATAAGTAGTTTTATTTGGCAATTTATAAATGTCACAAAACAATCCTAAGGTGTGAAGTAGTAGTGGTATTTTTTTACTCGAACAAAGATTTAAAAAATTTAAAAGGTGATAAATATTTTAATCCTAATTAGGTTAATGAAGTATATGTATACGGCAAATCAACTTTTATTAGTAAATAATATTATTTTCTCCTTCTAAATTAAATGATTCTACTACCATATGGAAGGGCCAGCACCTTGTCAGACCCTATACATCATTACCACTGTATGTGTATGGGTGGGCGGGTGGGTCATTAACTCTGTAGGTGTATGGGTGGGTAGGAGGGTCATTACCTCTGTACGTGTATGGGTGAACGGGTGGGTATTACTACTACAGTGTATTAATCTTATTTACAACTGAGGAGTTCGCCAACATGGTATTTATTTATGGTGAATATGAAGACACTGTACACTCAGGGATAAATGTAATAATTAATACTTCAGATTTATAAGGATGTACATTACGCGGTTTAACTGCCTTCTGATTACCTTAACAAGATAAAAACATTTCAAAAGAGAACTCCAAGAGTAACTCCTCTAACATGTATATGCATATGTGCAGGCTGTGGCAGCATAACTTGCATTTTAAAAACCTTAGAAAACCCATTGAATAAATCAGAATATTTGTATTTATTTTTTATAATTTAGGCACATGTTTAAAGTTTTGTTTTACATTTTGAAGATCAAATCGGGTAGTTGACGTTCCCCATTCTCCATACACTGAGTAAACTGACTTCAGGCATATTCCATGACTCTTTCCAGCATAGCAGGCGTTATGTTGGCAATTTCTTCTAGGATATTGGTCTTCAAATATTATAGGGTCCTTGTGAACAGTTCACATAAACACTAAATGTCATGGAAAAAAATCACAAGGAGATAAAGCGGAAGAGCATACAAATCGCTTCTAATTAAGATGAAGCACTCTAGGAAATTTTCCCTCAAAACAGCCATCGACCCTATTGAAGTGTTTAATGTAGCACAGTCTTGTTCGAACCAAGTGTTTCCCAAGTCCAACTCATGCAGACTTGGTAAGAAAAAAATCTTGTAATATGTTACTGCAACTTCAATTTCTTCAAAGAACGATGGACCAATAATTCTCCAGCTAAAGAAATTGTGCACATTACTGTGACTTTCGGTGAATGCAGAGGCCTTTGATGCAATTCTCGAGGATTGGTGTTAGCCCAGTGTCACATTTTTTTGTTTACCGACAGATCCATAAAAATAAAATGGGCTCATGGTTGAGGAAAATTAATGCCTGAAATCGGTTTACTCAGTGTTTGAAAAATGGAGACGTCACCTACCCGATTTGATCTTCAAAACTAAATAAAATAAAAATTTAGACATGTGCCTATAATATAAAAACTAAATTCAAGTATTTTGATTCATACAATGGGTTTTATTAAGTTTTAAAAAACACTATTTGCAAAACATTTTATCTCTCAGTCAATTTTTAAAATATTTCAAAATAGAAGAATACCAGTTTATCAAATAAATATGAATTTCTCTAATACCTACAACTATAATTAACTTTAAAAAAAGCAAGAAACTTTATTTATTTCCGTTATTTTTGCTTAGTTCTACAATAAAAGTTAAATATTGTAATCAGTGAAAGAACATTTTTGATAAGTTTCTACCCATTTTATAAATCTATGTATGTATAAAAATTACAAGCGATTGTCAAGAAAATACTGTTATATTCAATAATACAACACTGATACATGAAGTCTTTAAATAGAGTGGGGGGGGGGGAGAATAGGACACAAATTTTATCGGGCGTAGCTAAATGCTGCATTTTATTTCCAAAATAAAACCCTGTTCAGAACTAAAATTTGGTCTGTTCAACCAATTATAATAAGTTAATCTTTGTTGCTTTTGAAAGTAATAAAGTCAGATTACTCTGATGTTAACAAAATATTTGAGAATAATTTTCATGCTAACATACCTTTTCATTATTTTATGTCTTTCTACATTAAAGGCAAAGACTGTCAATGTCATAAGTACAAAATTTAAGTGTAAAAAATGCTTTCGTAAGATAACAGTCATTTTTAATCCTTATCCTGTGCGGGGTGTTTGAAACACCCCATAAAAATTTAGCCTATAGTTATAATTACTTTAATTTTTTAGAAATTATGTTTTTATAATTAGCATCTACTTAGTCGTATACCATTTAAATAGTTGAATTTGGTTAAATATACATATTTACACTAATAAAAAATAAATTTAAAAATTATGTACATTTTTACAAAATAAAATCAATATTATATTTCATACAATAATTTTGATATAAAACAAAAGCTTTTCAAACAATGACACTAGTATCCGCATGGGGTGTCACAGACAACTTCGACAGGACATGACGGTTCAATAACTCACCACAAACCAACGAAAACCGGTTGGGCATGACTCTCAGTTTTGAATGTAGGCCTACTGAAAGGATGAGCAGATTAACCAAACCCTACATTGAATAACAACAAAATTTTCCTCACTGAGGTGTTTTGAACAACCCGCACATGTACTTAAGAGTGAACAAATTTTTAAAGAATGATAGCCGTACATTACGAAAACACTGGATTCATCTCTACAACGTAAACAACAGTAATTCTGCAAGTCATTTGTTTCAACATAAGAGCCAGGTTATTAAAACTATGCAGAAATAAGTTTAATTGAAAAAAGTTACAGGATGAAAGAGGAACTTTCACTGATTTATTTCATAAAATACATAATTAATCTTTAAAAGTTTTAATTTTTGAGACAAAAGTTAGACTGTGATTCTTTTAAACTGTTTAAGACTGTCTTCCACAATTTGCACAAATTCAACATTGCTACATTCAGTGTCAACAAGAGGCATTTTTTTTTTTTCAAAGTATTCTTGGTACAAATAAAAACAAAACAGCAACATGCAAAAGAAATAAAAGCATGAAATAAATTCTGTGGTATGCATATGTGCTAGCTCAAAATACGAGTGGTAGCTGCATGACACAGCATATGGCATGGAAATGGCACCACACTACTACTACCTCAGTGTGTAAGTTACAGTAATAAGTTAAAACATTGATTGGGGTTGAATGTGACGTGCAGCCCTCTATATACCAAGCCAGTTTAGTGTGCAGCACCACTATAACACTATAACTATGGTCCACTATAACAGTTCTTCACGAATCAAATGACACATACGATCATTATTACGGACTGAATCCTTGAAATAGGAAAACCATGTTTTTGGCATTTTTCCTAAAGTGAAACAGCCCCCCTTAATAAAATGAATTTTGACACTATTTTATCAAATCACAATAATTTTATTAGGCCTAGGCATACTGCATAATGTTTATAACTTGTAGATGTACATGCAATTTCATTTCTTCATAAAAAGGTAAGAATTCTTTTGACTGTATTCCAAGTTTTAGTAATTATGCACTTTCACCTGCGATTTCTTGTTGTAAAAGTGGTAAATTATAAGTTTATACTTCTTGAGGAGGTTGATTTTAGCCGCAGAAAACTTGTTTTTTACAGAAAAAATTGAAAACCTAGTTTTACTTGTGTAGCAAAAAACCAAACTTTTTTCAAAATTGGAATTTTTTCAAAAAATTGTTTTCATTGTATTTGCTTTTTATGCTGATATATATAAATTTTTGTTTACCTACCAACCTTAGGTAGGTAAAAAATGCACGTTTTACTTACCTAAGGAAACATAACCTAACTTGTACTATACACTTCTATATACTCAACAAAAATGTATAACCTGCTGGCCATCACTCCGGCAAGAATATGTGCAAATTTGTTTTTGGTGGCCAGTCATAGCTCCTATTAACATTGTGCATATTGGCACATAGGTGATTTGTCACAAACGTAGTTTTTTTCGTAATATCGAGAAATAATTATCGTAGACCAAAATAGTTTTCAATTTCGTGTTCATCACGAAAAACTAGACCAAATTTAACAAAAATTATGAAAAAATCGCAAATAAATAACGGAGATAAATCGAAAAATAACATTTTCACAAATTAAGAATTTTTCTTTTTTTTCATATAAAAGTTATTTCTGCGAATAAAAAGTGTACTCTCATCAAATATAGGCCTGATTCTACCTAACAAACATTTTTTCTCCTCATTTGTGATAAAAAACTCAAAATTGGCAAGGCGTCTAGAAAGCGCATAAATACAAAATTTTTCACTCAACAACAATGAATGAGTGTTGAACACAGAGCATAATACAAATAGAGTAGGCATCGTCAAACCGTTACAAAGGAGTAGCTGAAGTTGGGTCCGACATCTTGTTAATGGCCAGACCCTCTAATGTTTCCCCATGTGGGATATAAAAATTAAATCAAACTCAATAAAATGTTGAAAATAAGCATGTGTTTAGTTCATGAGTTCATGTGTAATCCAACTTAACAACTAATTATTATTTTATTTCAAACTTACCGAACAACTTATTTTAGTAGAACAAGCTAATGAGGGGTAAAAACGTACAAAACAATTTCCTTTAGAGCTAATGATGTAACACGTGTTCAATAAATAAAGAAAAAACTGAAAAACTAAAATGGACTAGAGATATTGAGGAAATTTTTTACCCACCCACCTACCCATACATGTACAGTGGTTTTGACCCACCCGCCCACCCATACATGTACAGTGGTAATAATGTTGCTATAACCAACAGTTTATTTGTAATATTTTTACTAAGTAGCAAACCAATTACACACTTCAAATGGCAAGAAAAATTTAGTATGCAACTAATTCTTTTTATTTTTCAGTCAGAGAACTTTTGTCAGCGAGAAAGTTTAAGGTTATTAATTGAGGTATTGTAGTATCAACAGATTTTAATTCTAGAACAATTAAGTTTCTTTGTTAGATGTGAAAATAACAGAAGTAAAACCAAAGCGCGTAAAGTTTGTATAATCGCCTATGATTTTTATGTTCGCTTAATTAATTGACTTACTACCTTTACATAATATTTCAACCTAATATAAATATGTAAACCATGAATCGATATCTTATGCAGATTACGTGCTCAACGATCCGTACTGTGATGGTAAGTGGAGCGGGGTAGCAGGGTCGTCTATGCCCACTCTATATTTATTACATGCTTTGAGGTGTTGACACTAGTTCACTACTTTCTCTAATGTTTCAGCTCAAATTTTTCTAATGTTACTGCAACTTACATGATACATATGTATAATGTTTGGGGGGGGAACGTTTTTCGTCTGCGAAAAGTAAAGTTTTGCTAGAAAGAAATTGTTTTCATTTATTAAAATACAGCATAGCGGGTATTCAATCTGTGTAGCATTTTGTTCTGATCAAGAATATATTAAGTATTTTGAAATTGGACCATTATTAAGAGTGTTAGCACCGGTAAAGTGCCTATTTGAATAGAGTTGTTAGTATAATTTAGATTTTTTTTTTCTTGTTAAGGTAGGTTACATTCTCTAAGTTTAGTTTTAGTAAGGTAAGGCTGGCTTTATTAATTATTTTTTTATAACCTAACCTAAATAAACATAACCAAAATCAAACCTAGCCTTACTGAAGCCAGCATATTCCCATCTCTAACGCGCTAAATAATTTTCCGATTGCAAACCCTTTGCCATTTTTATGATCATGACACAATTCCCTTTAATTTGAGTACCCACAACAATAAACACCAATAATGATTGACTTAAGAAAGAAAAACTGTTCATTTTCCTCATTTTCTTAATTTTGAGGACCTTACAGAGCATATACTTTTGTGAACAGTTTGATAAATAATTTGTGGGTTATTTGAAAAATGTTTTGAAACTCATTAAAGCTCACCTTGCAAAGCGCCTAAAGTCGCCAAAGGATATCACTGAAAAGGGATTTAACCCTGGAGCTGCCGGTCATTTTTTCTGTAATGCCAAGCATTTTTCTTAACTATTGTAAGCTTCTTTTCAAAAATTATTAAAAAATATTACTTAATTGATAATACAGTTGTGTAATATGTATTTTTTTTCAGTAAAAGACGTATAATATTATAGTATATATTTTATTTGCATAAAAGTTAAAATTTTTTGTTGTAAAAAGTTATGGGGTTAAAAATTAAACACTTTTTTTATTGTTCACATATTCAGTTACTCAAAGTGTATAAACAATTAATATATTAAAAATCCAAGACAGCCAAATTGTAGTAAATTTAATCTACTTTTTACATCAGTAATAAATAAAATATATAAGTCTTTTACAATTACGAGAAAAATTATATTCATTGCTTGTTGCCTAGCAACAAAAATAGGTTCCAGGCATACTTGTAAAAAAAACATGAAAAAGGGAATAAAATGTTGCTTCAAGCTTTGTAATTATTAGTTTTATTACTAACTACAATACAATTCTAAAATGTTGTACAGATATTATTCATTTTATAATTGTTTTTGAAATGTAGTCTCGATACTTCTGTGATACATAAAAATTTGTACTAAAAGATCTACTGGTTACACAAATATAAAAATCAACTTTAAAATAAAATAATGCAAAAAAGAATAATATTACACTCAAATACAATCCCTAAGACTAAAATAACACTAAATAAGTTCCTAATTTACACAAAATACAAATCATAATAAAAAAAATATGAACATTGTAAGACCCCAAATAAAAACAACGAAATAAAAACTGGAGTACTAGAATGCAGTAAATTAGTTATCTGAGAGTGCACTAATACGAAATTTTATACGGAAATTCCAATTATTTTTCGAATAATTAATATAAATGTGAGTCGGTACCATATGGTACTGATGGCAGTTTAGAAAAGTCGAAGTCGGTACCAATGGTACTGGCCGGCAGTTCGAGGGTTAATCAACTGTTGGAGGGTTAAAAAAAATGATGGCCATACATCTTTATAGGCCCATACATCTTTCAAAACAGACTGTAATTTTCTAAATAGGCCTAAGTCTAAATTTTAAGTTTTCATCTTCATACACCAAAGTTTTACTTTTACTCATCAGCTGTTGGCGCAAACTCGTTGCCCATGTGTCAGCGACCAAAGCAATAGTAATGACTTCACAATAATGATTTTCTACCTTTTTTGCTTCTTAAAATATATTTAAAATGAAAGACCAGTTTGTCTACAGCAGACTTACATAATATATTTGGAAAACATGCATTTACTTAAAGCTATTGCAAATGTTCGGCTTAGCTGGACATGTGTAGCCTAGTACTAACATGTCTTTAAACATCCGGCTCTAAGGACACTTGCATTTTTGCACATTTATAAACGCCCGTCATACCCAGACGATGGTATTGAAAGGGTTAACTTGAAAATTTAAGGAATAGACTAGGCTATCTGTAGAACTAAAGCTGTGATGCTAATTTAATGGGAATAAAAGTGTCTATTGTGCAGATAAAGCAAATTCTTTGCTCGTTTCAGACAAAGCTTCTGGATAGGCTCAGACCATAATGTAGACCTAGTTTTTGCACAACAAAATTACATTGGTAATTAATTATGTAAACCACAAAGTTTGTTTGGTAAAGAACATAACACTTGTTTGTTAGCACTCATAAGAACAGTAGGCCTAGTATAAGTAATAAGTGGAACATGCACTTTGACAACTGCTTTTAGTAGGGAGGCATATGATAACAGGCAATGTCAGGCTAATCGTGACAATCATAATAGGGAGTTCGGTGAAACCTTTTTCCCACTTTAAGAATCATATCTTAGTATTGTTAGTATCTATATTTAAGGCACACTTTAATATAGGACTGATCACTGTGATATTCAACAGTAGGAAAAGGCCAAGCCTACTTTGATCATAGCACTTGGACCTATGTTAGGTTTATTCATTATTATAGGTTTTACCTTACGCAATCTTTGATTTAGTTAAGTGTATCAATGTGCGAAAAAATCTAACCTGAGCCATTTTAAGAGATCTAATTTAAATCACAAGTTAAACTCACAAAATTTAACCTAAACTGCCACTTCAAAAACTAACTAACTAGCACATAGAAAACCCTCTTGCAAATGTTAGATGAATTAGAAACAATTGAAAACAGAATATAAATTACCTTTGCAGCCTGCGATCTATGCAGTAATAGAACTGTTACAAGAAAAATTAGTAATTTAATAACACACTCCACGAGATCGTAAACGAAAACGTGAGGAAAGGACGTCGTCGGAAGTTGTTTGCAGAAAAAGACATAGTACAGCCATACAAATCTTACGTATTTGGTTACTGGCAGTGGCAAACACTATATAAGAATAATGAATGTATGTTTAGCATCTAATATAAATTAATAATAGTTATGGTTAACAGCATTTTTCGCTAGAACCAATCTCAATGCAATAATATAACAGCAATAAAACTTAAAATAATGATTTGTCTTTGTTGAAAAAAACTATAATTAGCGAACCGAGTTTGTTAAAATAGGGAATTATGTTATACAATAAAATATAGTGATTAAAAAATATTACATAGGATAAGAAAAGAAATGATTATAATTGTAAAATATTAAATAACATGTGCCTATCTATTTTACTGTTATACCATAATAGTGAAAATATTGTGGGATGTTTGGATGACAATTAATTATTTAGACGTGTTTTTATTTAGATATCTATATATATATATATATATATATATATATATATATATATATATATATATATATATATATATATCGAGCTCTATGACCGACCATATCTGATCATAGACATTTCTGTACATATATTAAATAAATAAATAGAATTGTATTGTCATTAAGCACTTTACAACAATAGACAACGTTGATGTTCTTAATCTAACAAGTACATACCACACATATACTAAATACATAACATACAATCAACACAATTGTAATGGATATTCAAAGAACAATATTACTGTAAACATTTTTTTAAAATCACAAAATGTGTGGAGTAAGCAGTAGACGTTCTTGATCTGAAATACATATAATATATATGCTAAATAACATACAATTAGCACAATTTATTTACTGATACTCTCTGAATGTAACATTTCACAATATTTATACATTACAACAAAAACTTATCAATGCTGAATTTTTCTTTCTTTATCACAATGCAGCTATTTCCCTTAATTTCCTTGATCAACGTCAAATAATATTTCCATAAATGGTAAGCTGCCTACCACTAGTAGATAAATAATTTTCAATCTGCTTATTCTCATTAATCAGCCGTCAGTTGTTCTTTCCTATTTTTTACGTGAAAAAATATATTAAGGGGTACCGGTACTAAAAAATAAGTTACAGCCACTTCATACTGGGTACGGAAGTATTTCAGGAACTGATTCTAGGACCGAAATTAAGAAAAAATATCCTTTAAATGTATGTCCTAAACTAACTGCTTCTTTTCCCAGATATACACGATTTTTTTACTAAGTAATTTGTAACTATAAAACGACTCGACCGATTGCGTTGACATTTCGTATATTACAGTACTTAACCATACAAAGATAAGTGTCACAAAAATACTTCAACTATCGAAGTATTCCGTTTCAATATGGCGACCATATTAATTATATAAATTGCAAAAACTCAAAACACTTGTTATTTAATACGATTAACATTTTGTAGCTCATTATATTTCCTATCCAATGGCGTGACGTTCAAAATATTCTTTTAGTTTTTTAACTTTTATTTTTTCAAACTTTCAATTTTCTCAAAACTGAAATTTTAAAAATGCAATGTTGAAGACCTTAATTTGTGATCCAGTTTATTACTTTATGACATTAATTTCATAAAAAATTTTATAAAGTGAAGAATATTCTTATTGTTGTTGGTAAAATTAGATTTCATAAAAAAACCACTTTCATATTAAAGGTATGCAAAGATTTAGAATGTTTAATTAGAAGAGAATGTTCTAAAATATATTGACGAAGAACCTGATTAGTAAGTAGATAGCTAGGACATTACACACATCTCCCTTTACAATATAGAGAATATTAAAAGAACAGCTACATTATTCTAGTGCAGCGCGTTCAAGCTCTTTGTCCTGCTGACTTTTTGCTTTTTTTTAACTGGTTGCTTTAGAAATATATGCACATTTTAGTATATTTATCTTTTAAAATATGTACATATGAAAATACCTTTTCCATATATTGTGTTGTGAACTTACATAACACCTATATTTGGTCTTATAAAATCAATGTGTGTTTCATCACACACTTCAAATGTTATTTCAGCTAATTTGTTTTGAATGAATATTAGGTGATTCTTCTTCACTTTAAAATGTTGTTTTGAATTGTATTGAATACATATTTAATTACTTAGTAGTAAAATAGCACTTATGTAAGATCTTAAACATTGTCTTCGTAAAATTTCAGTTTTGAGAAAACTAAAAGATTGCAAAAACAAAATTTAAAAACGAAAAGATGTTTTAACTTTACACCATTAGATTGAAATCTCGAGTATGAAGATTTAACGGGCTATAAAAATATAGCCATAAAAATTAGTTATCTCAATTAAAAAAATTAACAAAGCCACCATTTTCTAATGGAATATCGTAACGCGTTGAATATTTGTATGACACTGATATTTGTATTTATAAGTAATTTACAAAATGTTGACTCAAATTGGTTGATTTGATTTAGAGCTATAATTATTTAATAAACCATTCAAAATGGTGGAACTCTGGAAAAAGAAATATTATAGGACATAGCTTTACAGGACATTTTTTCTTTACCCATTGAATTAGTTCCTGAAATATATATATGTACCTTTCAGATACACACTGAATATTCAAGTTCGTCAATACCTATAGTCTAACCACGTTATGAATGGACGTGGTTGTCCATCATTGAGTTGGAACTATTTGGTTTTAGTATAACCCTAATGGTATATTGGTTTATATAATTAGACACACCAATGTTACAAATGTATATTTTTCTACGTTCGTTCTTAACGCGGTCAGACTGTAAAAAGTGGTTTTAAAGATATCAGTTCAGCATAATTAAATAGAATCACATGTGATATGCTAAAGATAGTGTTGCATATTTTATTGCGAATATTGACATCATTTAGAACATGGAATTACGAAACACGATAGTCAACTGTATCAATACACATACCATTGACCCACCCGTCGACCCATACACGTACAATGGTATTCACCCACCCGCCAATGGTATACACGCACAGTGCTGTTTTATTCAATGTTATATTGTCTAGAAAAATAAAGCACTTAAAATACATAACAATCGTTATAGTAAAAATAACAGAATTTGAAAATGTTCTGGTACAAAGGGTAAACAATTTGTATTTGTAATTGATTTTAAAAGATGTTTTTCCATCGGTCCAGCTATGAAAAATACTGTTTAGTGGTTCTTTTCCTACACGTTCTCGCACAGATAACTAATAACTTGATACTTCATGTTTCTATAACTCAACACTCATTCAGCACACTATTGGATGCGACAACTGTTTCTTTTCTCTCTGTGCGCCACGGGTCCAGTGGCTACAACCAGCGATCAAGTAGGTATATGTTAAGTTCGAGCTACAACTAACTCGTTTCACTAGAAAATGTCGTTCATAAATATAAAAATTGGATAGTAAAGTACAAGTTGTATAGATGTTTTATTAGTTTTCACGATATCTTTACCAAACAGATACAGATACCAGCTAAAATTACATCAAGTTGATACTTTAATTATTTCAAAGTAGTGATAGATACAAAATAAACTTCACCATACTTTAAAAATAATACGTAAAATATAGTAACATTGAAAGAGTACGACCCCTATCTATATCAGACAACTAACAATGAGCAGACAAAAGTCTGCGATGTTGTTTATTTGAACCTTTCTAACCGGCGCTCAGTTGGGCCTTCCTTCAGGTCCTTATCTGCAGACCTCTAGAGGCCCTATTGTCTGAGCCAAGGACGTGTTTGTTGAGGGCAGGATGTTTATTTCCTTTGGACTATTTTGTTTCTAATCTTTATAAGATAATTGGTTTGCTCTCCGCTTTGTTTATCGTAAGGCGATTACGGTTAGGCCCGTGTTTGTACCGTTACGTCAAGAGAGTTTGTTTTCCTTTACTGCATTAGAGAAATTGTCTGAAGATAATGACCAACGACGAAATGGAAAATACGAACTTTATAAATAAGAGGTTTATATTTGAACTGTACATTTTACTATTATACTGTTGAGTTTCTTTTCAAAATATGTTTGTTTGGTAATATCAATATTATATTTACATTGAAGAAGGATCTTGGATGTGTATGAAGAGGTTCGTAGAATGGCTGAAGGAGAGGGCACCAGAAGAATAGCCATGTAAATTATTAAGTGAAAATCGTAATTAGTAAGTGATTTATTAAGTAAGTATAGAATTAGTAAGTGAAAATCGTAATAGTTATTGATACAACAATTAGGTTTGAATAGAATATTAAACAACAGCCAAAAGTCGACAAAAAAAAAATATATATATATATCGACCCACAGTAAATTATTATAAAGAAAAATACATTTTATAAGTCATTACATAATTGGCTTATTAATTGGATTTAGAGGAACAATACCAAAATTTACTGTTGGTATCTTCGACCATTTTAAATTATTAAAGCATTCGTTTTATAATAACAACTCTAAAATTTTCTGTATTCCTCTTACGAAACCATATCTCTTATTACTTATTCATTAGTATAATATTTATATAAGACTTTATAAATAGATTTCCTTGTTTATTTTTATTTTTTTCGGTCTTAGTTATTGGGGAAAATTGGTCTCTTTATTGATCAATTGATTTACAGGTGTGTATATTGCTATGGTAAAGTAAATATGATTATGATTCAATTATCTTGTGATTTTCATCCAAAAATGTTTGTTGCAAAACTACATAGAAGGTCCGCAAAATAATTTTAAGAAGTGTTTGAAAGACGTAGTAGTCCTACAATTTTAACTATTTTTTTCTCTAAATTCAATTGTTTAGAAAATTATTATTTTATCTTTATTGGATGTGCATATTGAAGGGAAATGTGTTGTTTGTATAGAGACTCACAACTGCCTTATGTTTAGCACAATTAATTGAACGGGTATAGTTGAATTCCTTTTGTGATTTTATAATTTGGCTTGCAAGTATTGTTATCTCTGCTGGTAAGAAGCTGCATTAGGTATGGCGTGTTATTATTTATTTAGGTTGCTATGTACAATTTATGAATTCTGTGACTCCATAGTTAACTAATTTTCAGTTGGATTCTGTTGTTGTTGTTTATAATTAATTGGAATTTTAAAACTTTACATCATTAGGCCTATTTGGGGAGAAAAAGATAAGAGGAAAGTTATGGTGGTAAACCAACGGTCCCAGAAGAGTGGAAAGTAAGATGTCGGACTCGCCCCGCGTCGGATGCGCGGAAATACAAAGATGCGTATCGGCTGAATTATGCGCCGACTTTGAAAGAATCGACCGCATTAAAGTGGACCTTCTTGATATCGACGCTGGTCCACGGCTAACTTGAGTAATATCATATCGACACCGGAAGTGGTCCCCTTACCTAAGCATAACACATTGTAGCGTCCTGCAGTGTCGCCAATATTATCATACGAGTTATGAGACTATTTCCGGTGCCGGACATTGGGAAATAAGTAAGGCGCTCTTCGTGAAAAAGCCGATATAAGTCCAGATTTACCGACTTCTGCAGAACTGTTCCGACCAGTTATTGCGGGGTAAGGGTTATTTAGTGTAATTTTAGTACATGTTATATATTAGGACTTACTATGATGTTTGCAAAAGGTCATTCAGAGGGGATGGTACAAACTTCTTGTAGCACTGAGTACAACTTTCTATGAAGCAAATTAATTACTAACAGGTAATGTTGCATTATTTTAGTAATTATTTTCTATATCATAGTAATCAATTACAGTTTTGACATTTGAATATAAAACAAATATATTTTAATTTGATTGAAAGCTGTACAAGAAAATCAACTTAAATGTCAGGCAAGTTATAAATTTGCCCACTTAGCTTACTGAAAAGCCTAACTGTTACGCTGTTAGTGATAAAGAAAATTAATAAAATTTAAAAATGAATACAATAAAAAGTAACATAGACACAAACTATAATACAAGCATTGATAAACTATATGTGTGTTCGTAATTGTTTATTAAAATTGTATATTTTATTGTGACAAACAACAATTACCCAACCTACTTATTTCACTCTTGAGTACACTTAGGCATAAGTCAATTATTATTTTATTTAGTTTGAAAATCATAAAAAATTCTCTGGAAGAGAATCAACAGGAGTATATACACTTTCAACTCATTTTTTATTAAGGATAAAATAGAATGAACTTTTAATAATTGTCTAATTCTGGGTCTTAGAAAAAACTATTGATGTGACGGCTAAAAATCCCAATAAGTCGGTAAATAATGCAATTTTATCACGGACAAGTATTGTTGTTTGTCTCCCCACTCTTGAAGCAGGAGTTTATGAAGCAATTTGTTCCTCCAAAAAGATTAATATAGCAAGGTGTTTTACTCTACAACGACTGGAACATAAATCCAGGCCGAAAAGAACTGTGTTGATGGAAAATATAAATAAAATACACATCTATAAAGCATAAAGAGCTGTAGAAGTACTGTAAAAGAATTTTAAGGTATAAGACAGTAATTGAAAAACGAAACTTATAAGATATACAGTATATAGGGTTGGGCAAAGGTCTGGAATATAATATGTATTAATTAAAAAACCATTGAAAGAAAGAAATGTAATGAAACTTTGCAGTTATATACATGCCCCTATACCAAACATTTAGACATATTTTACTTGTTTTTCGCATAGCCAGATGAATTAGGTGATGGCCCATGAAGGAAGTCTTAAACATTTTTAAATGCAAGCCTACCTCGAGATATACCTCATTTTAAAGGTCTTTTTTCGTAAAAAACAAGAGTGCAAACCTGAGGTCAAAAGGATGACCCAGTGAGAAAATACAGCCACTCAAAGAATTTAATGCCAGGGTTGGGCAAAGGTCTGGAATGTATTTATTAATTTTAAAAATATTAAAAGAAAAATAATTAAAATTTGTAGTTATGTACATGTCCATATACCAAACATATGGACATATTTTACTTGTTTTTTTTTTTTTTGCATATCCAGAGGATGGCCCAAGAAGGAAGTTTTAAACATTTTAAATATAACATTTAATTATAAAATTTTTAAACATTTCGAGTTATACCTCATTTTAAAGGTCTTCGTACGATACAAAAGTGCAAACCTGAGGTCAAAAGGATGACCCATTCACAAAATACAGTGACGCAAAGAATTTAATATCATATTACTAATTATTCTCAGTTATACGGCTATTTAGTTAACAGTTTCAGGTCCCTGTTGCTAATTAAGTTGTTTATTGTTAACAATCATAACACACGACTGTGTTATAAAATTAGCTATCCTATTTAAATAAGAAAAATAATAAAAATATGTTAAAACAATTTTGACAGTAGGTTTGCCTAAAATAATTTAAGAATATTTATATATAAAAATATAATAATTAGTTAGTTATTTTTTGTGAAATTTAATTTCTCTTTATCAGTTAGATAAATTATAGCTCTACGCAGCAATAGATAATAACTATCTTACCTTTGTCTTAAGAATTGTTATTTATATGTCATTAAATTGTTTGAGAGGCTATATTTTCTGATTGGAAAATCCTTTTGACCTCATGTTTACACTCTTGTGTTTTACAAAAGAAGACCTATAAAATGAGGTATAATTCAAGGTAGGCTTACATTAAAAATGTTTAAGACTTCCTTCATGGGCCATCCCCTGGATATGAAAAAAACAAGTAAAATATGTCTAAATGTTTGGTATAGGGGCATGAACATAACTGCAAAGTTTCATTACATTTATTTCAATGGTTTTGGAATTAATAAATATATTCCAGACTTTTTCCCAACCCTATATGCAAAAATTTCAAAAATATTTAAGTTTTGCATAAATATAGATGAAAAAGAGGCTCATGACAATCCATCATATTCAGCAGGATGCTGTCTGATGGTGGTTAGTAAACTGCCTATATATTTACCTTATGTGTTCATTCTTGTTTTTCCAAAAAATGTACATTTTCCTAAAAGACAAAATAAACATTTTCACAGCAACCTAAGAAGATATTTTTACAACTCTTCAATTGCTGGCTTCCTTTTAACAACACCTAAAATTAGATGGAGAGGTTTTAGATTTCCGGTCACACAAAAAGAATAAATATAGCTTAAAAAACAAAAAAAGTTTTAATAATTAGGTATAAAAAATAATATTAAAAAATATCCCATTACTAAAGTATGTATAAACAATTACAATTAAAATAAAAATTTTTTATTTGTAGTTTGTAGTATACATTGTACTACAAATGTCAAATAAGTCACTATGCTACTTAGTTTAAACATAGAAGTTCATAACTAAAATATAATATACAGCGTTTTCAACAAAACAATACTTTTAAGATTAACTATAGATTTAAGAACTCGTTTTTTATTTAACAAGCACTTTCTAAAAGAATCTTTATGAAACTTTTAAATTTTGTCTGGATATTCTCAAATTTTATTGTGACAAGTAGATGATTATATCATTTTGGACCAATTTTTTGGGGGCTCTGAGCTCTAAAAGCTCTGAGAGGCCTGTCTGTGTTGCTGTCTTTGCCTCCTGTCGTAGTAATGCCTACTGTCCTATAATTTCTATAATTTGTGTAGACTAAAAACGCGATGTAAATATTCAACATCTTATAATGTATACTGAGGGCTATGTTAAAAAGTTTGGTACTATTTGCAAGATACTCTTCTGTTTATTCTTGTCGTGATACTTATCGTCCTTTTTTTTTTTTTGGAGAAGGAATATTCTTTGAATGTTTGCGCAAGACTTAAAGCCCCATAATATAAACCTGTTTCTTAATCTTGAGTCTTTGAGGCAACTGTACATCAGTCCCATAAGAAAGTACTTTGATAATTTACAAATCTTGAAAGAAGAAAGGCTTGAGATCAACGCTTAGAAGAGAGAACACATTAAAGGTATTCGATCGAAAATTATTTTTGAACATTTTTTAAAATTAAACTGTTTGTTTTATTATAGCTAATAAGTGTGTTGAAGTAAAAAGTTAAAAAAAACCATTTAATGGATATATATTAGTGGCTAATTTGGGCTTTCTTGGTTCCTAACTCATTATGATACTGTGCGATATATTTTATTCTAATTTTGAGAATATAGTGGACAAATGGTACTAACCAACATAGAGTAAATTAAAACTAATAAAAAACTAATTTTTAAGGGTAAGCAAATTATTATTTTCTAAATGACGTCTGTACGAATTTCGAGTTGACATTTGTAGTTTTCTTTGGCCGAAAAGTAGATTATTGATACATAAAATCTGTATTGATAAAGTTTACAATAAATTAGAGAGTCTGGTCCAGTTTGAGCTACAGACATGCAGCAAGACATGCTGTTACTCTCCCATGCCAACAGCTTGCTACTTTGCTACTCGTGGCGACAGTGGTGGCGAAACGTTCAACTCCATCCAGCGCCGACCTGAGTCGGTTCTAAGAAATAGTCTGCTTTAGTTTGTAACAATGACTACATTTGCTCATCTAAAATCATCACACCCTTTCGAAATCCACATTCGTCCATAACCTGACGATCGGCGTCTTAGGAATAAATAAATTAAACAACATGTTTCATAGAAAACTAAAAAGAAATTACTAATTCAAGAGAATGATATCGGTTAGGTATATGTAATTGTTTGTTTTTATATGGCTATGGTGGATGACCAAGATTTTGTTGAGGCAGCTAGATTTTCTTGAGGCAACTCATAAAATTCCTTTCACTTTTCGGTGTTATTTACTTTTCTTACTGAAATATTTATGGATACCAACAAATGACGAAAGCAGTTATACTTTATTTTATTAATATTTTTTTAATTAGCATTATGCGAGTTAGTACTTATCAGATAAATAGATTATACAGAATAAGTGAACTTCACACAACACAATATGTTACAATGTAACCACAAAGAAATGCACAAATATACTACAATACAAGCACAAAGTGCACAAATATTTGCAATGTGAATCCCTCTGGTCTGAGGAAGGTGAGCGTGGTTCGCCAAAATCAAACACTATAATATTTGTACATTTTATGATTATATTGTAAATATTTGTGTATTTTGTACTTGTATTGTGCTATATGTGTGCAGTTTATAATTGTACACTTTATATTTGTACATTTTGTTCTTTTATTTCGATTAATTCTGCATTTTGTTCTTGTATTGTAGTAGTTTTATGTTTATTTTATTGTTTTATTAGTTTATACATTTTAACTTACCCAATCTGTGGGATTATAGTTTTCCTTTTTTATGTATAGATGGTTCTTAGGATTGTTAGTTTTTATTTAGACAATAAGGCATTTTTCGTACGACTATAGTAGCTGGATTTTCACATAATGTAATAACTCAGCTATTCCAAATACATTGGTGACGGACCAATAGTCAATATTATCATTGGTTATTATTCCGTAGCCAGGATACCATGTTCTAGAGCCAGTGCCTTCAATATTTAAGACGTGATTTGTATACAGCTCTTATTTTGCCTACGCAGTTGATGAGGGCGCTTTTCTGTTTTAAATATTATAACTAAGTTACAGATAACTAAAGGGTTGATTTTGGTTTGGTTTGCAACAGTTTGATATCCAACCATTGTCAATTTACGAACCCTCTTAGACTGTTGGGCATTGTTTATAACAATTATACACTTTTATTAGTTATCGTTTTAAAACGTTTATTATTATAATAGTTCTATCTATGAACGGGGTTTTCTAGAGTACTTGAATATTTACTGCGTTATTCATACTAACATCCCTCTCATTATATTCATCACCGTTTTCCAAACAGTAAAGTTATTGAATTGTTTACATGTAAGTTAAACATAAAAATAAAATTTGTCAAATAATGGAACAGCATATATATTTTGCTAAACTGACATGATAAGGAACCGTTTACATTACCACCACAATCAAAAGTAAATATATAGTTAGTCGGTAGAATGTAAATAAACACCCTCAAACAGACCTACTTTAGATTTCTGAATCCGTGTTATATAAATAGATTAACATATTACATTAATTATATACATATCATATATAATTTTGTTGTCAGGTACCATTTTTGTTGATTGAAAAATGGTAATACATACAGGGTGGCTGAAAAGTAACTTGCACCCCACTAACTTTTTTAATACTAAAAATATTTTATTTTAGTTTGTGGCAACCTTCTTAGGCATGACGGGCTACATTAATGACAGCATTTTAAAATGTCCCCCCCTGAAGGGGGCTGGGGGAGCAACTCAAAATGTTTAAATAGCATCCCCTATCATGTGACCCCTCTGATAAAAGAGCTTGATAAGACCATCCGAAACAAAATGGCGACCAAGTAAATGAAATGGCTGAAAAGTAACTTGCACCCAACTCTAACCTTTTTTAATACTAAAAATATTTTATTTCAGTTTGTGGCAATCTTCTTGGGTAGCGAAGCTACATTAATGAAAGCATTTTAAAATGCCCCCCCCCCCCCCGAAGGAACTGGGGAGTGAGGGGCAACTCAATTTTTTTAAATAGCAATCCCTACCGTGTGACCCCTCTGATAAAAGAGATTGGTAATACGAGAAAGTTAATATAAAGAAAAGTAAAATCGGACCATCCAAAACAAAATGACGACCAAGTAAAAAGAAATGGCTGAAAAGTGATTTACAACTCCCTGTAATATTTTACTATTAAAGGTTTTTTTTCAGTTGAAGTAATATTTTTGCGTAAGTAAAGGTTTGGTTACTCAATATTAAGATTTGTAAGCGCCGTTTTAGGAAATAGGTGTTCAGGACAGCTCCTAACATTTGAAAAAAATCTTCATGTGATACCTAATTTTGCAGATTTAGTTTAGACGACAGCTGTTATTCATGAAATATTTGTGACAATCCTTTCCAAAATGGCAGTTCAAAAAGATGAGTAGTAAAAGTTATGCGGGAGAAACGTTTAATGTGCCCTTAACATTAATAATATGTTTTTCCTTACTGGTCTTAACAAGTTTTGTTCAATAAATAGCAGCTTTCACTGGGTTTCCCAGATGTTTATTTACATTCCTTATGAGTTCTTATATTTAGAAAGGGAGGGGGCAATGTTCACTTATCACAACTGTTTAGTCAAGTGCTTTATGTCTTTTGGTGTAATTTGTGAACGTACTTTTTACATTACATTTGCGGATTATTTTTCTGTTACTCTTCCATTAGAGAAAAATGGTGTTTACATTGAATGAAGGAGTTAAAATAGTACTTTTATTTGGCCAGATCAGAACTTATCAAGTTACTGCCGGGGAGTTCAGACGGGTTCATCCTGAACATTCAGTTTCAAAAATCAAATCAAATCAAGTTTATTTTGCCAAGACATTATAAAATGTATAGCAATCGTCAAAATGAAATTAAATATTCAAATTAATACATTCATACCACATCGAAACCTTATTCAAACATACATCATTTTCAGTCACACATTCATTCATGCCTAATTCCCACTTACGGCGCCCGTTGTCAGTCATCTGATTATGTGGTCTCCCAGTTACATGCCATATACTCGTCAGCACTATAAAATGCATGAGACGCTAAAAAGCGTTTAAGACGAGTTTTTAACGCCTTGGGCGTTGGTGCATTTTTAATTGAGTCCGGTAATTTGTTGACAAAACGAACGCCCGTGTGTGAGGGCAAGCGTTCGTAGACTACCGTCCTGTGGCTTCCAGTTCGGTAGTCATCTCTGTGTCTGGTTTCGTGCGCGTGTATATCCCGCCCACTTACCATGGCACTTTTACTTATGCAAAACATTGTTGTTTCCAATATGTAAAGGCATGGCAGTGTCAATAGTTTCAGGCTTTTGAACGCTTCTCTACAAGATTCTCTGAACTTTAACTGTGCAATTATACGAATCGCTTGTTTTTGCAATCTAAACGCTCTGCTGAACTGATTATTTGTTGAAGCTCCCCACAGCACTACACCGTAGGTGAGATGAGGGTAGATCAAGCCGTAATACGCCGTCATCAGAACCTGAGTTGGGCAGAATTTGGCTAAAGTTCTCAAGACATAAATGCCTGAGGACAATTTTGAGCAAACATGGTCGATGTGATAATTCCAGGTCAACCCTCGATCCAGGTGTATTCCCAGGAATTTTGAACTAGCAGCCTCATTTAGTAGGATATCCCCCAACCAAACGGTTGGCCTTTCAATGATATTTTGTGGTCGCAACGAAAAAGTTAATACATTACATTTGGAGGGGTTTACTTCGAGATTGAGACTATTGAAATGCTGAACGCAATTGTTTAAATCAACAAAGGATTGTTGTTCTAGGAGTGGTTTTACTTTGTTGTTGAACAAGAGGGTCGTGTCATCCGCATACTGTATGAGTCCCCCATGCAGTAGTGCTGACCCTATGTCGTTGACATAGATAAGAAAAAGAATTGGGCTGAGTATTGAACCCTGAGGGACTCCATATCTCAGCTCAATTGGTTCAGAGAATTTATCTGAAATTTGGACGACTTGGGATCGGCTGTACATAAAAGAGTGAAGCCACTTGAGCGGCATGCCTCTGATGCCGTAAAATTCAAGTTTGTCAAGCAGCGTAGCGTGGTCAACACAGTCGAATGCTTTGGACAAGTCGAGAAATACACTTTGTGTGTAGGGACCTTCGACCTTCCAATCCCTCGACAACCTTTTCAACGAGACTCACGACTGCGTCGATTGTCGACTTTCCTTTTCTGAAACCGAATTGGTCATTAGAAAGAAGGTTGTGTTTATTTAAGAACTGAATAATTCTATTTAAAAATAGTTTTTCAAAGACTTTGCTGAACACTGGCAAAATAGAGACAGGCCTATAATTATTTGTGCAATAAGGGTCATTTTTCTTAAGAATTGGACACACTTTTGCAATTTTTAGGAGTGAGGGAAAAACTCCATGTTCAAAAGATAAGTTTATCAATTTTGTCAAAGGTGAAATAACATGTTTTGAAAATTGTTTGACAAGCCACATGGACATCAAATTTATATCGTTTGACTTTTTGGCTGGGAGCTGCTGAATAATTTTCTCGAGCTCTTCTTCAAGAACCGGAGTTAGTACCATTGAGGTAACTGGGCTCCGCAGATGCGAATGGGTTTCTTGTGGAGTTAATGGTCGGTCTCGTAGCTCACAAGCAACAGACGTAAAGAATCTGTTAAACTCATTCGCCACCTCGGTCCTGTCCTCCACAAGTTTTCCCCCAATTTTAATTTTTATTTGTTTCGATTCTTTCTGCTTATTGTTAATGATGTTCCAGACAGTTTTGGAAATATTTTTAGAATAATTTATTGCTTTGGAAACATCATATGCCTTTGCGGCTTGGATAACCTTCTTGTAAATTCTTTTGTAATTTTGGTAAAATACTTTGAAATTTTCATTTGCGTTTGTTTTGTTAATTTCGGAGAAAAATTTGAGTTTTTCTCTCGAAACTAAAATTCCTTTGGTTATCAATTTGTTACTTGTCTTTTTGGGCAAAGCATTAATTTTTTTTGTGGGACAGTATGCATTTAAGTAAAAATTCAGGCAGTCTGAAAATGATTTAAAATTATTTTCGACTGACTGAGATGAATCTATGAATTCCCACTTTTCTTTAGAAATAGAAGCGTTGAGGAGAGCAATGTTACTTGGCCTTAAGTCTCTTATTGTTTTTGAAATTTTGGGCTCACTTTCTATTTTATCTCCGCTAATTACAGCCTCTTGGCCGTAGTGGTCGGAAATCGCTGTATTGACCACGCAGAAGAACTGCAGTGGCTAACATCTGAAAACTTTCAGCGCGCTGGAAATGTCATGGATGACCATAGATCAGGCCGGCCTGCTGTGCAAGAAGTACTAGAAGAAGGTGTGTTGGCGCAATTCAATGTGAATCCTAAGAAGTTAGTAAAAGCTGTGGCACGAATCCATAATCTAACAAGATGAAACACACATTTCATCCGTACAAAATACAGCTTGTACAAAACCTTCTAGAAGATGACTTTGATAGAAGGCTTCAGTGTTGTGAGGTGTTGACGGACAAAATAATGAATGAAAACGCATCATCATTCAATATCCTGTTCACAGATAAAGCCTATTTTACGTACAAGGAGCAGTTAACAGACATAACAGCCGATACTGGTCCCCAGAAAACCCACATTGGTATAGAGAGAGTTTTTCCTCATTGGTATAATATTCCTTCTCTAAAGTTAAACTTATGGGAAGGAATATTAGGCAATAAAATAATTGATCCCTTCGTGATAAATGGAAATTTGGGTGGAAAAAATTACCTTGATTTGTTGCAACATCAAATAATTCCGGCAGTAAAACACGTAGTAACAAAAACATTGAACCCTGGTGGAACTGCACCATTCGACAGCAACCACAGTGTGTCAACAAGATGATCACCACCACTGTTTTTTGGACTTATGTACAGTACAAATCTTATTATATTTCAAGATTGAAATAAGCCCGTTGTGTTTATCCCGGGAATAGCACCTCGAATGAAAATTGTAATGAATTTGATTTTCTACACCTTTGAGTAATTACCTTAATTATGGCGTAAAGTTGGTAATAAATTAGGTACGAGGTTTTTTGTTTGTTTATAACTCGAAAAATTTTGATCACATGATAAAAATAGTAAGTACGAAAGTTGTAGATAGTGAAATTTAAAGCAACTATAGTACTAACAAGTTTTTCCGAAACATTGAAAAAAACGATTATTTCTTCAAATCAAAATAGCGGTTGACGCACAGGTCGAATTCGGTCGCCATTTTGAATTTACGCTCCTAATGACCCCCTCTACACATTTCTGCAATAAAATTGCTGCCGCGATTTTTTCCTGAAAATGTACTAACTACACTGGACTAGAACGAGATTTATAACCTAATAATATTAACCATCTTAATCAAAGATTCCATGGTATTTTAATGTCTTTGGTGTTTTATTGTAATGACTGAAATAAAACTTTATTTAGCTTATGTACGAAAGAATTATTAAATAACAACCATATTATTTAAGTTTGCAATACAATGTTAAATAGTTACAATACTAAAAAATATTATTATTATTTTGGTATTATGATAATTATTTATTTAGCATATTTAAAAACTTTTATTTTCCATAATTCCAAATCTATAGATTTATTGGTTGGTTAATATTTATATTTTATCTGTTATGTATATAGCAGAGGTGGTGTTTTACCTTGAAAAACAGAAAACCCATTTCAGGAACTTTAAAAATAGGTGGTTGAAAAAGCTTAATGGCAAATTCCAATTAAGATCTATACTCTCCGACAGGCAATGCAATAAATAATGTTGCCGTCAACAACTGGACTTAATTTATTTGTACTTAAGGGATTATTCGTCTTTTCAGCTAGCATTTATACCCAATAATGAATTTGCGGATAGAATGAAAACACTTTATGCCTTTATAATACCTAATTTATTTTTTATTAACATAATAGATAAGTATAAACTATAAAGTATTATATTTATATTACAGTTAACAGCTGATATATTTACAAAGGCGTAAGTCATACATAACGCAAATATGTTCATACATAAGAGTTATTGATTTTACAAAACTATATGTAAATAATGTTTAGAGAAAAAAGTAATTACATAACAACACTAAGCATTAACGTGAAATTATTGCATTAAATAATCTGTAATTATACAAGTGTATTGTTCTATAACAAATAATCTCTCACTTAACGTAAAAAATTTTGAATGTATCTAAAGCCTTAACTTTCAAAACATAATTTAATTTCTGTTGGTGGAGAAATTATGTGCACCCGAGTTTGAAGGTTGTTTTCTAAGGAACTAAGAGGCCTACGAAAAATCTAAACACACCATTGTTTTTCTCTTTCATTGTACGTTAGGACATATGCGTTAAGAGTTTTAATATTTTTTATCCTAGTTAGAACAAAAAAGTACTGGAATTTTAACTGATTTTCATTGTATATCAAATTTACATCATTATTACTCAAAATCTCGTTAATACATGACATTTATTTTTTAAATCCTGATTTATGAGAATGTTTTCTATAAATTTTATAAATTTTAGAACGTTAACTTTTTGAGAAAAAAAAGTTCTTATAAATTTTCTGAAATTTTGTTTTCTTGGCTTCTAGAGGTCGTAAAATGAATTGCTCGGCTTGTTGTAACCTTACGAGTTATATAACATAAGGATTACATTACGACGCATTAATGTCATATGTGTAAGTAAAGGCAGTGATTTTATATTGATTTAAATCAACATAAATTTATCAATTTAAAGTTATTTTAATATATTTTAAATCGATTTAAAAGCACTGCATTTATTTACACATATGAAAGTAATATATCGTAAGAATACATTTCATAAGGATTACAACAAGACCAAGTAATTAATTTTACGACCTCTAGAAGCCAAGAAAACAACATTTCAAAAAGTTGATAAGAACTTTTTTTGAAAATTTAAAATTCTAAAATTTATAGAAAACGATTCTATCAATCATGTATTAAAATTTATATGCAATATATTAATGATGTTTTGAGTCATTTATGTGTAACGTTGATGTACAGTGGAAACTTGTTAAAATTCCGGTACTTTTTTGTTCGAACTAGGATAAAAATTAATAAACTCGTAATATAATTTTCAACTGCAAATGTCATAACGTACAATGGAAATAGTAAAACAATGGTGTGATAAGATTTTTCGTAGGTTTCTTAGTTCCTTACAAAACAACTTTCTAACTCGGATGCACACAATTTCTGCTCCGACAGTAGTTGGAGTTTATATTCAACTTTAGTATTCATACATACATAATTACAAAAATATAAAAATCTAGATGGGTTATTTTCATATTTTAAATATAAGGGAATATGAAAATTGTGT
>JAQJVL010003204.1:15000-66918 GCA_035578905.1 Stictocephala bisonia | reverse complement strand
AACCCGTAGTTTATTGAGACCGGGTTTTCCCAAGGGGCTGAAGTACTTTTTAAAGACCCCTGTTTTTCACTAACCCAGGGGATCTAGGCTGGAGTCTGGACTAGGGGAAAAGCATTGGGCAGCAGCACAGTCAATAGTCTGAACTAGCTCAGGATGAACCCCCCCAAAGGATAACTGAATTCAGAGAATTGTGTCAGGAGCCTCTGATAAGAGACACTGCGGGCCCTAGACTAAGGTTGTTGAGCTGATCCATGTCGAAAGTATCGAGGTAATGGGGGCAAATATTCGGCTACCTTTGACGGAGTCTTCTAGAAACCAGAAGGTACCCAAACGTAATTACTCCTTACTTTCCCTATACGGATCATGGGGGGGGTGGACAGGAGCAACCCGGTACTCGTCGTGGGAACAATATGGACGAAGAAAAACAGAATCCTATTCAAACTCAAGAGGAATGTGACCCTGTGGTTGATTCGCAGATCCAATGAGAAAACTGAGAAAGGAGGACGTCCTTCAGAAATCAAATAACAATGAAGCAGGAGCCTAATAAGACCTCTGAGGCCTCCTAGAGGCGAAATCTGCAGAAAGAAGATAGAGGAGGCTAAATTATATATTGTAAAAATGTAATAACAAAACACAAGTTTTCAATGTTTGATGCCAATAACATTGTTAAATGACAAATAAACAAATGGTTTTCCTAACAAAAACTGTAGAGAAATTAATTATGAAACAAACATATGAGCACAGATAACTAACGGAAAAAGAGTTTATAAAATTGACTCTTACGTCTAGTACACTATACACCAAACTTTTGCCATTTTATGATAAGGAATGAACACACAGTTACAACAAACATTTTCCGGTGACAACGGCGTCAAGGTACTATCTACAATATTTACAAGATGACCAGACGTTTCGCCCATACTGTGATGTGGCAACCACAGTGGTTTCTTCTTAGGGTTATGCCTAAGTTATAAGATTAAAACAACAAGTTGTAAAGATACTACATTGTTTGGTATTTTACCCCTTATTTTCAACCATTTTGTAGTGTTTTGAGTTGTATGTTTCATTTATTAGAAATGGAAAATTAATTTTCATGTTTATTCAAACTCTGAATTCGCTCACATGCATTTAATGTATGGGTTGGGATACTGAAATAGTACTGCAGGAAGACATTTTTTATCAAGAGAACTTTCCTAACCAAAGGTGTCCAAGCGCAAGTTTTTTTGCCACTACTCATCAACGCCAATCTGAAACAGGTTATTTGAAGTCTTTGGATCATAGTAATGTAGGCACCGTCCGATTATGTAAGACTGCTGAATTAGAAGAGTTCTTAATGAAAATTCTGATCATCCTGAAAAGAGCATGAGAGAATTGTCACTATAGTTTAATGTCAGCCAACTAGTATTTTGAGGATAACCTTGTACCTTGTTTTAAACAGAATGGAATATTTCCACAAGTGTTTTTTATCAGGTAGGATGTGATAAGGGTCATGATAAATGAGGAGGAGCTCAGGCAGAAAAGTGAGGATTGGGGCCTCTTGAGCAAAAAACCTGGGAATGGCTTAACTTCACGTACTTTTGCTTGTGACTTCTTATGTCATTAATGTTATCTGTCTCTTTCACATGCTGATAAGAGAAGTTGGCCAGGCTATGGGCACAATATTTTCTGGATATATTGTTTTCTTGTGGCTAAATCGGAGCGGCCGTAGATAAGGGGCTAAAGCGCTGGCTTGCCACGCAGCTGCCGGTCCGGGTTCGATTTCCCGATATGTACCACTAATAGAATTTGCCTCGCCGCTAACCCCCGTAGTTCGGGAAGTCACGTAAAGGACCGTTGGTCCCCAGGTTTAAGTGTTAGAGATGGGCTGCTTAGCCCTAACTTTGCCTGGTAAAACAAGACAAACTTTAAACTATTTAAACTTTAAATCACAACTACTGATAAGGAAGTTTCTTCAATGGGCAGATATTTTCTGACAAAGATATATTGTTTCTATCTTGTGGCTGGATATCGTTTGATTGTTCTGTTCATCAGCACTTATCACACCTGAAATTATTTCTGGATATGAAAGCTATCTCCCCATTTATGTTTTTCTAGAACCGGAATCGCAGAACTGAGATTTTCCCATCAGTTCTTGGTTCTGGTTCTTTTGTCAATAACCGACTTTAGGGACCGAACCCATCCCTAAATGTTTCTATTTACTTGGGACGATTGCAATACAATTTAGTGAATTGTGATTTATGCAGTAAAAAAAAAAAACATATTATTATTATTACACATTTGGACAGGAATTCTCATGGCTATCAAACCGAATCGTACATAAAATAAGTTTTCAGTAAATATTTCGGCTGGAATCTTAGCAGATCATCTAGTTATGTTCGTTGCTTAGTCCTAGGCTTAATGGTGTGATGTACTTGAGCTTTACAAGCTACTTTACTTGCTTGATGCAGTTTGCGTCAAAACATGTGGTTCATGCACGACAGGGCACCTGGTGTACTATTCTGTTGCTGTTTGTGAACATCTAAATGAGTTTCCCAAATCAATGGATAGGTCGAGGTTGGCCAGTTCCATGGCCAGCAAGGTCCCCAGACTTCAATATCTTGGATTTTTTACCTTTTAGAACATTTGAAAACCTTAGTTTACTCATCTCCAATAGATTACCATTGAAGAACTTCCCGATTAAAGATTTGCAACGTAATATAAATGATCAAGCAGACACCCGGAGTTATTGAACGGGTCCTTAACACGTGCATTTTGAACATCGGAGGTCATTTTGAATATCTTGTTTAATTCTTACATGAAATTTAGTGTCACTTTACGATATGTTTATTTCATTTAAAAAATAATAACTTTTTTATTAAAAAATAATATATTATATTTTCAACAGCTACCATGGGAAACTTTGTTTTCCATTGGACTTAAATAAAACGTAGTTGTGTGTCCTCACATCAAAATCTTAGAATTGTCTTAATAAGCTATATTGCTTCACTATACATCTTACAAATAAACATAAGTAATTAAAGATATCTAAAATTGACGCTATATAATAAAATACAAAATAAAAAGCTATACTGTTAAAATCCTGTAGTTCTGAGAAAATGTTTTACGGGATGTAATTCGAAGGTCTTTTTTGAAATTTTTTAATAGTGTGTCTATTTGTTTTATTGTTGCAGAGCTGTAAATTTTTCAATTCCATTGGAGATATGGCATAGTATTAATATTGATAATCTTGTTTTAATATTTTCAGGCTGCATAGTTCACAGTTAACATTTTTATGATGAACAACAAAAACATCAGGTTTATTATTAGTTTTTTGATTGTTTAGCCTTCCAAAACTGATGCTATCGCACTGTGCGATACATTCACGCTATTTACAGTGATGCTATCGAACTGTGTGGATACTTTCAACTTTCTGTAATTATGGTGAAATGTTATGCCAAAAGCGTGTAATTCAAACAGTAATGGAGAGGATATATTTCTTTTTCCACTTGTATAATTTGAAGCACTATTCATAGGCTGTAGACTTGTGAGAGAGAAATATAATCTGCTATTTGTATTTACTTGCATAGTTAACTGACACAACTACTCATTCACAACGCAGTATTGCTTTGATGTTTTATTTTTATTGTAAATACGTGTTATAGTTTTTATTAGATGTTGTTAGTTTGATACAGTTAGCGGAAGGTGATGTTCCTAGCGACGTTAAAGATTTGTAGTCTTTTGGAAATAAGTAAATATATCAAATTTTTTTAAATTTCGCAGTTTGAGCTTTAAAGTGAGAGATGAGAAAATTAAATATTTATATCTAAATTGATTCGAAGGCCCCGGGGAATTTTTATTTTTAAAAAAAACGCCCAAAAAATTAATGTCTTTTTGAGAGAGCTTGTGGATAATTTGTTGTTACAAAATGGGATAAAAGTCGAGCAATATGCTTACAAAAATAACTAAAGTTACACACATGAAATGATGAAAACAGTACCTTTTGTCAATATTCCAATTAGATGAGGGAAGGCCCGGATACAACCGTTGGTGAGGTGGTAGCGAGTCCATCAATGTCCTGGAGGGAAACGCAACGAACGACAGTTCTCATTTAAATTTTTATCTTGAGTCTTCTTACACGAATCACGGTAGAACGCTTCTCGCAAAGTTAAACTGCCACGGAAGCACGCACAAAGAAGATCTTGAAGCACAACAATGACGGGAGTTACACAAGAAATTAAATGTACAAAATATTACACACAAAAAAATATTAAAAGACGTTTAAAGAGTGGTTAACAGAGTTTTTAGAGAAACAATATAGAAACAGCACGAGGCAGAGGGCCCCCAAAAAAGTGTATATTAGAGAAGTGTGCTGTGAGAGGGACGTTACAAGACCGAGTTTTCTAGACAGAGTTTCTAGACAGAGTGGCGTGGCAAAACCCCGCGTGGTGCAAAACGATTTTAGAACAGTGCATTCTAAACCAATCAGATTTTCAAGACGACTGACTACGTCATACCCGCCTGATTTATGGTCGCTTTTAGAAAGCGTTTTTCCCCCTCTCTCTCTCTCTGTTGAGATATTTCCAAATTAAAAATAATACAACTTAAAATGCGCTCTTGGCTTAAAAACTATTTCTTAATGCTAAAGTGTTTACACATTAAATCTATTATAAAACCTTAAAATATAAGTTATAAGTACTGAACATTCCGGCCCCCTTGAAGCATTGTAGGCTTCAACAACAAAGTCAACAATAGAAAATCACACCACACAGTTTTTAGAGTTTTGGGGCATGGAACTAGAAAAGAGATTTTAGTCAGTGGGCAGAGGAAACACCTTTACTATGGTCTAGTAAGGTGTCCTTTTTGGAGTGCGTAAGTCCACCACGCGCACAAACACCATCATCCCTGGGTGTACGGCGGTAACACGAGCCAGAGGCCACGAGAGGGGCGGAGAGCTCTGGTGCACTAGCACGAGACACCAACTTTGATTTTTCTCACGGGGTTTGGGGTCCACTTATAACGTTGCTGGAGGTATGCAAGTATTCCAGCTGCCATCGTTTCCAGATGCGTTGGTGTAGAGCTTGGACCAACTGCCAATGTCGTAGGCGGTTGTCAGGTGCGTCGAGGAGGTCGGGTTCTGGGACCGACCTAGGGGTGCACCAATCAAAAAGTGCCCCGGAGTGAGGGCAGAGAAGTCAGCAGGATCGCTGGAGAGTGGAGTGAGTGGTCGCGATTTTTAGCAGGGCCTCTATCTGAGTGACGAGTGTCATAAATTCTGGCAGTGTCAGGATGTGGTCTCCCATGACACGACTTTAAGTGGTGTTTGGTGCTTTTCACAGCGTTCTCCCATAATCCACCTTGGGGGGGAGCAGCGGAAAGGGTTTTGAACTTGAAGTCGATACCTCGAAGAGTTGAGACATGCACTATGTGCTGCGCGTCAGTGATGAATGAGTGCCATTTTTCGGCAAGTTCGGATGGCAAGGGTTCATCCCAAACAGCCCTGTAGTCCAGAGGAGTTGCATAAAGCATTTTGCTTGCATTATGCAAGGAGAGAGAAATCCACAGGGATCATTTTATCTTGGCTATTAAGCTCAAGACAGAGCGTTTGGTCGGGCGCTTGTCAGGCGGTATGTTAAGAGAGTATGTGAAACAATCAGTGGTAGGCGACCATGTAAACCAAGGATAGAGAACTGCGGAGATAGAGATTCTTGCAGAAACACTGGAACTCGCGATGTCCTTCCGGCAGAGCTTGGAGTAGGCGATTTAGAGTTAGAGACCCACTTCCGGAGTTCGAAACCTCCTTGACGCAGTAGACGGATGAGCTGCTCCTGCGTTCTAAGGCCGCTTCCTCTGTGTCCGAAACCGGAGTTTGATGTCGTCCAAGTAGGTCTGATTTCCTCAGCACGCATGCAGCGGGGGGGAAGTTCCCCCCGTCGTCGTCTGCAAGCTGGTGGCAGAGTCTTGATCGCCAAGTAGGGAGAGGTATTCATGCCGTAAGTAACAGTGTTCAACTGATAAGTTGAGAGAGGATCCTTGGGATGGTCACGCCATAAGAAAAGTTGAAATTTCCGGTATCTGGATGTACTCGGATTTGCCGATACATCTGACGGATGTCACAGCAAAAAACAATATTGTGAGCCTGAAGTGAAGTAGTATGTCACAAATATTTGTTTGGAGTTTGCTTTCCGGTCAAAAAGGGACATCGTGAGAGAAACACCAGTACTGGTCTTGCAACTCGCATCAAAGACAGTACGGAGTTTTGTGGGGGAAACTATTTTCCTTTAGCACCCCATGGGGGGGGAGGAAATAGTTTTGGCAAAGTTAGATCAGGATTTTGAACTTTGGCCATGTGGTCGAGAGATTGATATTCACTGATAAAATCGTGATTAGAGTTGAGAAAGTGGGTTGAGCGTTTAATTTCCGCTCGAGAGAATGAAATCGACGCTCAGCAATAGGCTGAGACGATCCTAGGGCAGAATGTTTTTCCCTTAAACGGAAGTCGAACGGTGTAGCGTCCCGGTTTCATCTCGAGAGTGAGAAGTGGCGAAGTGAGCATCACATTGTTCTTCTTCTTTGGTCTTCTTCGAATATAAAGGAATTTCCTCTTGAAGCCGAACCGCTGAAAGTGATGAATTTAGATCTGCGTCGCTTGCTGAGTGTAGAGAGACATTGAGGCTCGTAGAGGTGAGAGTGGATGCGAAAGGTGCGCTGGGAGCAGTACCCAATACGACAAACCCGAAATGCGTGCCAATTACATATGGCATTGCTGCCCCAGGAGAATTGCTCATTAGTGAGTTTTTTTGGAAATATACTTCCACCTAGGATAACGTCAATTCGCCCAGGTAAATGGAATGTGGGATCAGCGAGAATGTATCTCTGAGTCTTATTGTAGACTTTTTGGGGCAGAGGTACTCTGGGTAAATCCACGGTCAATTTATCTAATATTAACTTGGCGGGTTTCGGAGCAATGTTTGAGACCAGATAGATTTGCTGATTGTGAGATGAGTTTGACCTTTTGGTTTTGCCGTGCTTTGGCTGGGGGCCCGAGATGTGAGTTTGAGATTAGTACGGGGCACTCCCAAGAGTTGAGCGGGACGTTCGGAAATTAAATCCGTCATACTCCCTGAAATCAAATAAAGCCCTGAATACATGGATCTACCTTCAGGAGTTTTTAGTTGTACCAGTAAGGTGCCTAATAGCACGGTGTAACATCTGGCATAGAGGGGGGTGAATCTTGAGAAACGAGAGTCACCTGAGAATCGTTAGGTTCTCATAGAGCGATGACGTGTACTGGAGACGTCATGAGCTGTGTTACTACGGACGGGCTGATTAGCAGCATTGCCCGAGGCAGCTTGAAAGTGTAACAATGAATGGTGTTTTTTGTTACACGTGAGACACGTGGGCCTTAGATTGGGATTCCTTGAGTTCATGAGCGCCTAAGCATGAGATGCAGCGTTTTTGTCTCTTGACGAGCTGATGTCGTTCTTGAGGAGTTTTTTCACGGAAAACCGTACATGAATAGACTTTATGTCCACTCTGATTACAGATGAAACATGGAGGAGGCATAGTCTTGGTTTGAGCGGAGTTAGAGTGAGTTGTGACCATTGAAACATACTAGAGCGAAAGTTCACCCTTTTTGGCGCAGTCACCTTGTTGCGGGCGTGAGGAGGAACATAGGTAGAAGCCTTTACCTGAGGAACGTTATAATATGGCATCTCATTGGCTACATTCAGTGTTCAAAAATGTTATTATTTCTTTGACTTCCGGTAACGAGTGAGCAGACGCGTCATTTGAAGAGGTTGACCGGGAAGCTTCCAGCTTTTTTCGTAAGTCGGAATCCATTTCGTCGGAGGATGAGAGCAGAGAGGAGCGGATTGTTTTTTACCTACGTCACAATGTAAAGCTTTCAATGCCTGAGAGTGTTTGTATATTGATTGACAAATAGTCTGAGACCCTTGATTGAGGACGAAACTAATTTGAGGGAGGTCCCGTAACTGGTTCAAATGGAGAGTTTGTAACCTCCGGGAATTATGGTAGCGATCCCGTAAGAGGTCGTTTTGCTATTAAGTAATTAGCAGAGGTTAGATTTAGTCCTTTAATTAGGTTTAAAGGTTCGCCGCTCAAACGCTCAATAAGTACTGAAACTTCTTACTGCACAAAGACTGGGATTACGGTGAAAAGGTTGTATCAAATAAATTGATTTAAAAGGGAAATCCAAGTCAGAAGATCCCCCCGAGAATTTTTGTAATTCTAATTTTGGCAGACGGACCTGGAGAGACACTAGAGACCTGAGGAGTCATACTGACGTCACTCAAAAGCCGAGGGTGTTTTGGGTTCTTCGACTGGAAGTAGCGTTTCGATTATACCAAGAATATGAGCGTAGACCTCGTTAATAGAGTCCTGAACTTCCGCTAAGACTTCGTCTTCAATGGCCTCATCATCCGTTAGATTTAAGGCTCGTTGCAGGTTAGCCTCAAAAACAGCTTTCTTTTTTTTGACTTCATTAGAGATGGTTGATAAGCTCTTCAGTTGAGCAGGCGTAGAAGCTCCTTTTGCGTAGCGAATTCTTCAACTTGAGTTTTATTTTAGCGAAGCGCGTTTTTAGTTAAACGCTGTGAGAGGGGTATAGAGAGCCGCCTTTAAATCAGAAACTTTAGGAGCCATTTTGAATTTTTTTAGATCAGTAAGTTGTAAAAAACAAAATTAAATGTAGATATGAAATACAAGACACTATTGTGAGCAGAGCACTAAGGGCGCTAAATATAATTTTTCCCTATTTTATTTATATCTATTTTGACTTATTTACTACAGATTAAAATATCGGCAGAGACATCACAAATTATTTTGCAATAAGAAACAATAAACAAACAAATAAATAAGATTCAAAATGTGAGGGAAGCTTAATCTGCAATGTTATAAACAATTGCAGTCTTGATTGGTTCCACTGAGAACTTTGCTTTGATAGCTAGATTTTTTAGTAGCAATGTTTGTGAACACAAAGAGCAAGGAAAAAGTATAAATTTTATTTTCAATGAGAAATCAGAGAACTAATTATTTTAATTAATTAGCTTCCAATAAGCTTATGGTAATAACACATTAGGGGAGAGGACATGATAAAATAGCTAATTCTTTCTTATTTCAGAGAGAGTGTACAAAATAGTTAGTTAATTAATTATTAGTTCAGCACAAATACAATAAATATGAATTAGGTAATTTAGGTAATTAGCTAAACAAAATTTATTTACCCTAGCAGAGAAATGTTTTGTTTAATAAAGCTTAACTGCTTTACCAAAAGAGACTTAAACTAGACTAATTGGGCTATACACAATAAAAGACAATTGTTGACCCCACAAAAAAGGAATGAAAGAGCAATATATTGTACATAAAAGCCGTATAAAACACCTTTTGTATTAATTAGCCTTCAAATGCTAATTAGAAAAATAGAATAAAAAAATAATAAAATTTTAAATTTTAAAATTAAATATATATAAGCTTTTTTACATAAATGAATTAACTAGCCATTGCTAAAATCCTAATAATGAGAAGCATTAACTAATGCCCGTGACTACCACATGATATGTGAGTAGCGTACTGTCAATAAAGTAAACAAACAAAGAGTTTTACAACTGTCAGCGCATGCGCTATAGAGCGGATGTGCTGCAGACAGCCTAGAAGAGAGTGAGGGGTTGGAAAAATCAATACTGTCAACCTCGATCGGCACGCTTCGGAGAAGTTCTGATTCTTCGTAAGCAGTGCGCCTGGTTTTTGGGCTAGGGGCGTGGCCTTCGCAAACTGCAAAGAAAGACAACAATTGCAAAATGGCGAAAAACTGAAGTGAAACGTGCTTTCTATTATCCACAAATTAGAGTTTCTGTATTTCCAAAGAACTGTATCCTAGAAATCCGGCCCGGAGGACCAAAACTATGAGCGGTAAAGTGAGAGATGAGAAAATTAAATTTTTATATCTAAATTGATTCGAAGGACCAGGGAATTTTTATATTTAAAAAAAAGCCCAAAAAATATGTCTATAGAGAGAGCTTGTGGATAATTTGTTGTTACAAAATGGGTAAAAGTCGAGCAATATGCTTACAAAAAAAAACTAAAGTTACACACATGAAATGATGAAAACAGTACCTTGTCCAATATTCCAATTAGATGAGGGAAGGTCCGGTAATACAACCTTGGTGAGGGTGGTAGCGAGGTCCCTCAATGTCCTGGAGGGGAAACGCAACGAACGACAGTTCTCACTTAATTTTATCTTGAGTCTTCTTACACGAATCACGGTAGAACGCTCTCGCAAAGTTCATCTGCCACGGAAGCACGCACAAAGAAGATCTTGAAGCACAAACAATGACGGGAGTTCACACAAGAAATTAAATGTACAAAATATTACATACAAAAATATTAAAAGACGTTTAAGAGTGGTTAACAGAGATTTAGAGAAACAATATAGAAACAGCACGAGGCGAGGGCCTCCCAAAAGTGTATATTAGAGAAGTGTGCTGTGAGAGGGACGTTACAAGACCGAGTTTTCCTTTTGACAGAGTTTCTAGACAGTGGCGTGGCAAAACCCCGCGTGGTGCAAAACGATTTTAGAACAGTGCATTTTAACCAATCAGATTTCCCAAAACGACTGACTACGTCATACGCCTGATTTATGTCGCTTTAGAAAGCGTTATCCCCCCTCTCTCTCTCTGTTGAGATATTTTCAAATTAGAAAATAATACAACTTAAAATGCGCTCTTGGGTTAAAAACTATTTCTTAATGCTAAAGTTTTTTACACATTAAATGCTATTATAAAACCTTAAAATATAAGTTATAATACTGAACAGCAGTTTTGTAATTTTTCTATTACCTATTTAGCATTTGTTTCTTATATTTCTTGTGCCAGAGGTAACATTTTTTGGCCATATTTTCCCCCAAGCAATGTGTAAATATATGTTGTACCTAATTTGAACAAATTTGACTTATGCTCTATGTTTGGTTTTTTCACTTTATTTTTTTGTTCTTCTAAATATGCAAGTGTGTGACATTTTTTTTTTATTCACAATAAAATTTGGAACATTTTGTGTATCTTGGGATTTTTTTTATCTGTACTGTATGACTTGTCAATTTTCTCAAAAGTAAAAATAAAAAAAAGTCAGTCAACTTCCATGAAACCTGGCTTTATTTAAATTCTGGCTTGTTTCTACAATTTTATATTAAGATATAAGAATAATTTTCTGAACAGTTTGATATATAATGCATGTTATATGAAATATTTTTTGTATTTTTTTTCAATTATTAAAGAAAAACCTTGCAAAATACCTAAAATCGCCATATCACTGAAAAGTGATTAATCACCCGTTGGCGGTTAATTTGAAAACAAAACTAAGTTACTTTTTAGAAAGATGCAATAAAAGATCTTTTGAACTAAATAACTTGTATTTTGATTAAGTGCTTTTTATTAACTAGTTTGTATATTTTTTATGTTATCTCCACAAACTAGTTAGATTGAAGTGCAACCTAGGAATGGCCTCAGAGCTTTCCTTCCCCTCAGCAAACTAAACTAAACTAGTAGATTTGCATCATTTCCCTGTAAGCAAAGCGAACCACCTGCTATTGTAAGAGTGCTAACATATTCCTCATGTATCAAGGGAAAAGCAAAGGGCCTACTATAAATGCTCTGTAGTACTCCATAACATATATTTTTAGTAACTTATGTTTCTGTTGTATGTGTTTGTGGGCTATCTCCTCTTGGTACGTTTAATGATGCTTTACCCTCTCCTATTGCATTAAGCATTGTAAATACTCGTATTATGTAGTAAACACTTGAAAAATATAAAACTTAAAATCATACCTCCTCCAATATTGGTTTCTCTTCAAGAAAGCTGTCATAATTTTCTTCCAACCGTTTAGTAACCATTTTCACAATGCTTTTGTCATCATAGTTAGTGGGTACCTAGGCACAATATTTATCGAATCACTAAAATAAGAAAGACTGTCCTACTCATAATGTAAGTATAAACATTTCCTTTTATTTGGAAAATATACTATACAGTACAACAACCAAATGGTGTAACAAAAAGGGTAAAAGACACATAGTGAAAGAATATAACAGTTGAGGTGCGGTTAGTTCTTCCTGGAACACTTCCAAAGATGGTGATGAAACTTCATTACAATTCATTCAAATTGCTTACACCACATTCTGTTTAGCTGTCAGTGCAAGAAGGATTGTGTATATTAACAGTGGATTAGTGTAACTACGATTTTTACATATTAATTGTACAAAAGGCATCTTAATATTTGTGTAATGTTTGGTTGCTAATGTAGAAAGGGTCACATACTATGAGTTGTAATGCTTTCAACCACAATCCTCAGTTTTATTTAAGTTGGTTCTTTCTCTTGATATATCTAAATATCTGAATACTATAATTCAGCACTAGTTGAAGAAGACTTTTAGTTAATATACAGAAGAAAATTAATAATCCGAATACTGCAATAGATAACTTTTAGACAGCTGTAACAGTCAGCTCTACTATCACAAAACTAGAAATAAATATGTACTATTTAACAGTACATTTTAATGCTAGCTTATTTACAATTATATTAGTTAGAAACACTGAATAATACAAGGCATGTGTTTGAAGTATGTACCGTTATGTAATCCCGTTGTTGTAGATCTGTGGGTGGCATTCAGGGCATTTGCGCTGTGTACCATTATTTGTTGGCAAGCCATAGCCACCATTGCAGATCATTCGACTGTATTGAAAGTTACTTACGAGTGTTTAAAATGTTTCCTACGATTGAAAGTGCCGTCTACTGTAAAGTACCGTTGTGATATGTTTTCGTAACGCTAAAGGCGTGAAAGTAGCTGACATTCATTGTGAGATCTGCGAGGTTCATGGAAAAAACATAATGGGTGATGTGATGGTACGAAAATAGATAAGAGGTTTTAAAGATGTCCGTACGATTCTGTATGATGAGAAAAGAAGAGGACAGTCTTCACTCATTACTGAAGAATTGCTGCAAAAACGTTGATAAAAAGGTCAGAGAAAACAGACGCTTTACACCTACATCGTAATGTAGTGAGTGTCCTAAAGTGTCAAGAAGTGTGATTTATGAAATTGTGATAGAACATTTGAAGCAAAGAGAGTTATGCTTACACTGTGTTCCCAAAATGCTGATGAAAAATCAAAAAACAAATGTTTAGCAAGAATCACAAAAAAAAGTTTAGCCAGTTCTCATATTCCTAGAAAATTAGAATATTTATAGAAACGATTTTTAAAACCAAATTGTCACTGTGACAGATCTCACTATGAATGTCAGCTGCTTTTACACCCTAATCATTAAAAAACGTTCACAACACATACTTCATAGTTGGTGGAATTTTCAATCGAAGAAGACATTTTAAAAACTCGTAAGCAGCCTTCAATACATTCAAATGGAACCGTAACGGCAGCTGTGGCTTAACAACAAATAGTGATACACAGTGTGCATGCGCTGAACGCCACCGCAGCACTAAATTGGCGGGATTCTATAAAACAGTACTTACTTTAAAAACATGCCTTGTAAATTTTTTGCATTCAACTAGAGCTTTTCTCTACGCTTTATAAGTCAGTAACAGAAAACACTTTAAACTTTTACTTTTTATGACATTATAGGCAAATAAATCATTTTCCAATGGTGGTGTGGAGAATCTGGTTAAGTCAAATTTATGTTGTTTTGCAGTATTTTTCTAAATTTTTCATTACAGTTTCATTAATGGCTATAATTTATCATTAATTGTACAAGTGTATTTTTTTAAAGAGTTGATCAAAGTACATTTTATGTAAACAGGTTTATTTTTAAGAAACTGAACATTTTTCATGTATCAAGAATAATTCATGACAAGAATTGCATTATCTAAATGTTAGGTCTTGCTAAAAGGTAATATAAAAACTCAATTCATGTGTTGTTCATGTTACGTGGTAAAACATTAGGAACTTTTAAAACTTAAAAACTTACCTTCTCTAGTATGGGTTTCTCTTCACAGAAGATTTCATTATTGTCTTCCAAACGTTTACCAGCCACTTTCACAATGGTTTTGTCATCATACTCAACAGGTACCTAGTCATAATATTTATTAAATCACTAATATTTAGGAAAAACTGACCTATCTACTATACATCTATACATTAACAGTTTTTACTTTTTTATTTGAAACTATACAACAAACAAATGATAGAAAAAAGGGTAATGCATCTCAGTGAAGCAGGGTGAATTAGCCGCCTTTACACAATGCCAGTAAGCAGTCCTAAGGTTGGATTCCTAACACTGGCGAGCTAACTATTGGCTTCACATGGACATCACTGGCCTGGCTTTACAAGCCAATAGTCTGCTTAATTGGAGTTCAAGTCAAACAAATTGACTGAGGAGCAGACTCGGGCCAAGTATTGGCTCCTCTTATACTTTTTTCCGGTTTGAGAACGCCAAGATCGGATGTGGGTCATTATATCAAGCTAATATGACTGCATCTGTCAATGAAATTCTTTTATTAAGTACATAACGATCGTTTTTATAGTTTACATTTTAAATTGTCTTTTGACTTATCATGTTATTGTTACCAAAATGGGATTCCTTGACATTTGTTATTCAAATCCATCAATAGTTTTAATTTTGTCCATTTTAACCCTTTAACATGTCCTTTCTTTTTATGTCTTGTTTTTAAATGTCAATTTTTATATGTCCTGATTTTTTATTTTATATCCTGTTATTTACACGTCTTTTAATGTACTTTACAAATAATATATATAAAAAAATAAATAAATAAAAATTCAGCCAATTCAAAATAAATAGTAAAAACATGTCTGCCTCTTCTCGTCATTGCTAAAAATTAATGAAAAAGGTGTTTTACCTTTCAATTGTAATAAAAACACTGATTCCGTCAACTTCTACCCCACATGCCAGACACCGTTTATTTAAGGTGGGTCCTACGCCACTATGCCACAGACCAGTGCCTCCTACAGTTGCACGGTAAGAACTGATGATCCTCAGATCTGTACCTGGCCATAGAATAACGCCGTAGACCGTTCGTCCGTTTCAACACCCAGGGTTAATATTGTACATCTTTAATTTTAAATAATTAAACTAACTAATTTAAGATAAAAAACATTATCTTAAACTTATACATTTTAACAACTTACAGTATTTTCAGCTCAGTATCATATCTTAGGTGTTATAGCTTATTTATTGAAACTGATTTGCATTAAAACAAAAAATGTTCCGTGAAACTGATTTTGTTACTTGTGTAAACATATATATTCTGAAATTCTTTAATCTGCTTTTGTGCAAATCAATACTAATAAGTTATTTATTTCTAACTCGAAGAAATATTTAATTGGTTTCTCATATACAAAATTCATTAATTTGGGAATGCTGAAAAATATAGATTATTTTTATATTCTAGTTAAATGCTACAAACTGCTGTGACTGTTTCCTGCAGCCAGATACAATAATGTTACTTATTTAGTTTTAGCTTAGAAATTCCATTGCTTTATCCTACTTTTAAAGGAGTATTCTTTTCATTGTCAACCAATGTTGTGTTCTTGATGTAGTTCTTGAAAGATTTAATAACAAACAAGCTAGAAATTCTTATATTTTGATTTGTATTGTATTTATTCATTGGCTATTTGGGTTTATTGGTGTAATGATGGTTTTTCTTAAGTTTTGATGGTAGTGCTGGATAGAGAATGCTCATAGAAAATACTTGTAACACTTTCACCCAAAAAGCTCCATTTAATACAGGTTCTCTTGGTAAATACAAATATTTCAAAACCTTAAGTTTACACTAGCCAAAGTAGACTTTTCGTAAATATGGAAACTTTAGAAGATTAATCAGAGTACTAGTTGAGGTGAATCTTCAAATTGGTGCGATAGTCAAGTCTGCTCTCACAAAACTGGAATGTGTACTATTTAATGTGTGATATTAATGTTATCTTACTTAATAATTAGTGTTACATTTTAAAAACACAAATATTGTATTCTTTGTACTTTTTACTTCTTTCTCCATACCATACAAAGGTGCCAGCGAATAGAAAAAAAACACACTTTAATTTCTTACTCAATTGTGGCACTATAGGGAAATTAACCAATCTTCCAACAGTTGTATAGAGAGAGTTAGGATAAGTTCATTATTGTTTTAGTTTTTTTAAATCAATTTTTAAAATAATTTTAATTTAATTAATTAAAGTTTTTATGATACAAAAAAATCAATCTGTACTCTTATCAATAATACTATGAATAAATAGTTATAAAAATATTGTATATTATAGAATCACTAATACACAACTAACTTCATAACCTGTGGAAAACAATTACTTAGGTTAACATCCAGTGGTTTTACCTCATGGAAGCAGACAAACTCGAAACCATGATAAGGATTAAGACCTCCTTCACGATTCTATTTATATTAGGTAATACCAATGGAAAAGAGCGCATGGTGCACTCTGTAACTAAGTGATCCAATGTTTGGATAGACTACCAGCAACCACATGACTGATCTAGTGCCCATCCTCATTTATATTTCCAGTAGTTACATCTACCCACGCCAGTTTGGAGGTGATTTAACAATGTCCATTCCCTACGAGAGAAGAGAAATTTAATCTGCTCAACAGAAAAGCAGTAGCAGCATTGAGGTAGGTTTTGAGATTTTAAGCGATCATTTTTACATGTTAGATCCTGTGCAATGGGGAGATGCAGTGCATTCAAAATCTTATTGAATTCTTTAAGTAGTGCCTCCTGACGTCTTATCTCTGAATGTGCTATCTTGCAGAGCACCAGGAGTTAAGATGCCATAAGAGTGCCACTTATAGCTCTCATGAACCTATTAAATTGAACATTACTCGCTTTAGTGTGTATCATACAAAATACGTGAGCGCTGTATTTAGCATCTGAATAAACTAGTGACAAAACAGTTGTACGCAAGACGTATGTGGAGCCAAGTTGTTCCAGAAATATGATGCAGTACATTTCCCCTTGTTTTAATTTTATCTGGTGTTTTCAATATTGCCTTTAAACATCAGAGATTGATCTAATGTTACTCCCAGGTACTGTGGATGATTCTTGTAGTGGAGTTTTACACCATTTAGAAACATTTTCAATTAGTTAGTCAGAGACTTAGGTGGAACAAGCCACTTTGGCTTTTGATAGGCTAGGATTTAGCTTACAAGCTCTAAAATATTGTAAGCTAAGGGGGCTTACAAAGTATCTAAAATAAGATACTTTGAGGGCTGCAAAATAACTAGTGAACTGAGTGTTTCTTCAGTACCTCTGAAGTCCTTGTGTTGATAAGCTACAGTAATATCATCTGCATGTATACAAATTTTCTAGACTTTATGATTGGGATATCAGCAGTATACATGTCGAACAAAATTGAAGCAAGTACAGACACCTTTGGCAGACCATCCTTCAGTAGTGTAAATGAGCTTTCCTCATGGCCAAGATAAACTTTTATTAGCCTGGCACTTATCATTGACTGCTAAAGTAGCAAAAGGAAAGGAAAAGGGAAAAAGGCTGTAAAACTTAAACAACAAATCTGTGATCCATATTGTGTCATAAGCCGCTGTAAGACAAACAAAAGTTCAAACCTATTCTCAATATATAATATCACAGCTAGGATCTGGTGGCTACAATTACAGCCAGGATGAAAACCAGCCTGGTCAATTGGTACATTAGAATCAATTATCGGGGATATTCTGTTGTATAACAGCCTTTCCAGCAACTTATAACAAACACTAACGATAACTTTCCAGTCGATCGGGATCTTTACTAGGCTTTAGAACAGCTACTACCTTTGATCCAATAGCCTGTATCTTACTAGATCTTAAGTATTTTTACTAGTCTGTTTGAATTCAACGCTTCACTTTGCCACCTGCATGCAACAGAAATTCCAGAAAAATACCTTAAAGGCTGCCTGCTTTCCCTGCTGGTATAGCGGAAATCTCATCGTCTATCTCTTCCTCCATGAAATTTCTGGAGACTTCCTAAGGTGCCAGTTGGTTATTTTATTCAACTTTTAAAGTACATGTCCGTCAGAAGTATTGTGGGCTAACTTTAATAAGCTGACTATACATTTAGCTATATTAAAGGGCTTCAAGTGGAGAACTTTTTAATTTGGAGATTTACCAGTAGCTTCATTAGAAGTGATCGCACTTTTCTACTGCTGAGGATAAAGTTTATATTTTTAATAGTTTTAACCAAATTTTCTCTCCTAGCACTGTCTCTGTGCAGCAGCAGATCAGCTGTGTTGGAGTATGGGAGAATATTGTAATATTTTATTCATTGTGTGTATGTTATGTAATAAATACAGACTTTATAAATAAAAACTTACCTCCTCTAATATTGGTTTCTCTTCAAAGAAGCTCTCCCAATTTTCATCCAAACGTTTAACAACCACTTTCACAATGCGCTTCTCGTTATAGTCAGGGGGTATCTACACATACAATTATCAAATTCAATTAAGATAAATACCATAATTTGACTATCTTTTAGATTTTATGTTTGTAATATATAATAATCACAACATTTCAAAAGTACCATATCTTTGTTTATTAAATGTATGGTACCAAAATTGTCATCACGTTATTGTTTTGTTAGCTTTCGATTGAGCTTAATTAAAAAAATTACTTTAATTATTAATATCACAAAACTATCTGCATTTGAAAAATTCCTAAACAATTTAATAGATGGTTATTTCATTGTTATAACTGTTATACAAAAGTTTACAACAAAGCGTACCAACAACAAGCGTAGTTTAGAATTATTTTCCGTGTTCTAATGATTTTTGTTTACAATTGACGAATACAACAGCAAAATTAACTGAAGAGATCATTAAAAAAAAAAAAAAAAAATTAAATAAAACAACAAATTATAGTAATATCTGCTCAAACATTGCCATATCAGTAACCAGCAAAACGACAAAAAAAACTGTGAACATTTATTATTTATTTCAAATGTTATACATTGTACTATCTACAATAATAGAACTACAACTATAATTGGGCTAGACAGGAAGAACCTGCATGTTACATTTAGCACATAATAGAAGTTTCAGCAGTGGATTGGAATCATTCCACCACCAAGCTGCCGTACATCACGTACACAAACTTCTGCCTTTAAGTGTTCAACTTCTGCAACAGTATTTAGTTGAAATAATAATTTTCAAATTAACTATAGTAACTTTTATTTATTTTAGAATCAAAATAATTATAACAATTAAACAAGTTTGTTAGTTCTGATTTCTTTTTTCCATTATTTTTCATTGTGTTATTGTTGTTATAAATTATTATTTGAATAAAAAACAATGATCTAATTTAATTGTTCTAAGCTTGATTTGTTAGTGTTAATCCAACCAACCAATGGTCACACTGCTGATAAAGACACAGAGGGTGGGGCTTGATACTGCGCTGCTAGTCCATGGCCTACCATCTTCCTAATTACCATGACAATTTTTAAATGGAATGACACATTGGAGGAAGTGTAGTTTTCTATCTCACTACCACCACTCAGAGCAACTCTTTTGCATAGTTGTTTTCAGTAGGTAACTTTCTAAATGGCTTATCTATAACAATAATTTATTCTTCTAAGATTAAATCAAATTATTTGTTTTTAGCATTTTTGGGACTGTGGTGCATATATTTCTCCTAGTCATCGGTTATCTTTATTCATGGTACAGCACAATATTTAGAATTAAAAATATTAGCTAACTGTAAAATATTTTCTAGTGCACCCCTATATAAATATGCTCTGTCACTATTGTAAAAATATAAAACCATCCAATAATATATCTTATATTTTGAAGGAAATATAGCCGTCATTTTTAGTATTTGATATAGTTAAATATCCAGTTTTTTATTCTAGAATCAATAAGCATTCATTTATAATATATTTTTAAATGTCATACATGATGTAGTAAGTACTATATAAATATGCTGTTTGAGCAAGGAAGCAAATCCTATTTGGCAGATGCGTACTATTAGTAATATTACACAAAAATATACCAGGTGTAAACTTTATTTAAAAATGAAATTTTGTAACATAGTTTTTTATTTTTCAAGGTTAAGATCATAACTTAACCTAAACGTAGTGTTTTCATAGGATCACACTGTTATAGTAAATAAATAACATTAATTTAAATGCAGAATGTTTTGGTCACTGTAAAAAATGAGTCACTAAAAAAGCTAACATAATGTAAGACATTCCTCTATGACAATGTGTAATTCTTTTATCTTTTAATTTTGTTATTTATTATTAAATTATGAGGGTACTTACTATGTAAGCTATATATAAACTAAATAAATTGTTTGATTGATGTCAGAATGATAACTAGTTTAGCAACTGCTGATGATTAGTAGTGTTTCTTCCTGTTCAGTTGACGAGCAGGGTCATCAACAACAAGATATCAGGTTCTATGGTATTGTTAGTTAATAAGTATTGCTCCTTCCAGCCTGAGGGCCTAGGTTGTTAAATTGTGATGTTTTCTGTTTTTGAGTTGTGATACTTCCAGGCTGGACTGTCAGGCTGGTGAGGGATTTTCCACTAGCAGTCATTGTGATAAGTAGTGTTTCTTGCAGTCTGGGTGTTGGTTGTTGAGTTGTGATCAGAATCAGAATCTCTTTATTAACATGAACATTGAGAACAGGTTATGCGTCAGAATATACATATGATACATGATAATAATACATGTTTGTCTTTTATGGTTCAGTATTAGTGTAAGTCTGACTGATCTTTTCGGTGAATATCTTGTACTGTGTAGATAGGATGTTCTGACAACCACGAATCGAGTTTCCTCTTCAGTGCATTCCCTGTTAGTTGTTTGAGGAGAGCTGGAAGCTGGTTGTAGAGTCGTACTCCATTGTCGAGGGTTTTCTTGTCGTGAAGAGCACGTTCGATGTCTGGCTGGTGGTATCCGAGACGCATTCCGGGTATTGTAACTATGTGGTCGGGTTGCCTTGGAAGTCCAAGCTTATCCACATGTAGAATGAGTTCTTGGATATATATCGCTGTCACAGTTTTTATTTTTAATTGTTTGAATGCTGGTCTGCAGCTGTCCCTGGAATCCAAATTGGTTAGAGATCTTATAGCCGATATTTTGTATTTTCAGCACGTCGCTTCAGGTTTGCTGCTGATCTTGCTGCCCCATACAATGACTCCATACCTCAGGTGGGTTTCCATAAGTGCATAGTATGCGATTTTTGCTGTTTCTCAGTTGCTTACACCTTTTATTCTTTTTATTACATAGGGTGGCAGTGTTTAGTTTTTTGAAGTGGCTGCCCAATATGGGATTCCAGGAAAACTTAGGCCCCAAGGTTAGTCCCAAGAGTTTTTTTTTCCCTCTTCGTTACTTATGTTACCCAACACAAACTTGAACCCCTCTTCCTCCAAATTTAAATTTCTCTTCGCCCTTGGGAAAGGGGGTTTTCCCGGCCAAGTCATTTAAAGAGCAGTAGCCCTTCGGTCAAAATTTAGAGCTACATAGGTTTTTAAATGCTGAGATCTTGGGGGCCCCTTTTTCACTTTGGAGCAGAAGGATGGTGTCGTCTGAAAAACATAACAAAAAAAGGCTTAAGTTTTTTAAAATATCGGGGAAATCATTAGTCAAGATTTATAAAAAAAACGGGGCCGACAAAAGACCCCTGAGGGACCCCCCTATTTTTTTGGGTTTTGGGGTTTTTGGGGATTTTATTGTCTGTGTAAACTCCATTAGTTTGGGGTTTTTTTTCAGCTCAACTATTTGGTTTTCTCCTGTCGTCCCTGGTCAGCCCCTAAAACCCCGGTTTTGGGAGGGGCCTGTTATTCCCAGCCCTTCGAGTTTTTCAAAGTTTTATTTTTGTGTCCTAGGGCCAAATCAAACCCTTGAGTAGCAATTTAGTAAAGCTGCTGTAAACTTTCTGTCGCAAGATAATCTAAATTGACTCAAACGAGATCTATCAGGGTTTTTGGGGTTGTAGACTTTCCTTTGATGAACCCATGTTGGCTTTTTGGTAAAAAGGGTTTAAAAACTCCATTAGAGGGGCCCTAAAAGGGTTTTTTTAAGTACAATCTTTTCTAGTATTTTTTGGAAAATTTTGTAATAATTGAGTTTGGGGCGGAAAGTTTCCAATTCGGTTTTTTTGCCCCCTTCTTTAATTTTGGGGTTTACCCCTTTTAGCTTCTTTAAGAACTGAGGGGAAAATTCCTGTTTGGAGAGACCTTTTAATTTTTGGTATCATTTGGTCCCAAAAAATGGCGTCTACACAGTGTTTTGCCAGTTTTCTTTGGAGATTTTATCAATACGTAGGAGGCTTTGTTTTTTAGTTTTGGCAAAATGCATTTTTAAATTTTTCTTTTTGGGTTTGTCAGTGAGAAGGTAAAGATTTCTGTTGAAACTGGGGATGGTTTACAAATTTTATTTTTTTTACTCTTGTTTTTTTGGTTTGGGCTTCCCCTTTAAAGGTTTTTTAAAGCTAAAATTTTGCAAAGTATTTATTAAACTCCATTTGCAATTTCTTTGGGTTTTTTAAAAGTACTTTGCCGGGCAGTAACAATTTTCCCTTGGCGGATTTTCCTTTTTTTGGCCCCCCGTTTGCTTTTCCCTTTTTTTGGTTTTTTATTTACCAAAAACCCTTGCTTTTGATTTGTTTTCCGTTTGGAGGTTTTTTTAAAGGTTGCTTCTGTTTTAGTTTCGCTTCGGGTTTTAATCATAACACTTCTTCCCTCGCCATGTGTTTTTATCCCTCTGCCCCCGTCCATTTTAAGCTCATACCTATGAAGAAAATGAGATTTTTTTTGTTTTAACTGTATTGTTTTTTCTGTCTTGAACTGTTGCCTTTGTTTATTTTTTTTTTGTTTTAATTTTTTCTCACGGGGAAATGCTCCCAAAAAAAATTAATTTTCCCCCCCTTTTTTGGTCAGGATGTGTAAAAAAGGGGTTGTAGGAATTAAACCATTTGTCTCCGAAGCAAACCCTTCCCCAAACATGGTTTGATAAAAATTTATTTCAGCTGTTCCGGATTTTTTATTTATCTGCCTCCCAAAATTTTTTTAGGGTTTTTTTTTTTAAATTTTTTGTAAGTTTAATTTTAAAAAGCGGGCCTTTTTATAGTCTGATAACCTGTTTCTAGAAAATTCATTTTGGGACATTGTCAGGGGGCAGGTTTTGTCCCAGAGGGCGTCGATAAAATTTGGATGAAAATGTGTTTTATTTAGGGCCCAGGGATTTTTAAACCTTGTGATGCCCGTGTAGGGCGGGGTCTCCGTCAATTTATATTGTTTTTTGTTAGGAATTAAAACTATTGGATGTTGATGTCTCCAAGGGGAAAAATTAGCTTGGGGTTGGGGGTTTGGAGTTCTTCGATAAATCGTGATAGGGCTTTTAAACGCTTCACCCCGGGTTTTCCCCTTGGGGGGGTTTCTTTTAAAATTTCCGATTAGGGTTTTAAATTTTAAATTTTGCCAAATCTAATGTTGTGGCGGCTAGTTCAAAACAAAAATTTTCTTCACTGTGATTTAAATGTTGCAAAACTTAAAACAATGTCACATTTTCCCTCGGGTTAAAATTGCTACACCCCATATCTGGTGCGCTCTGCTAAATTGTGACATTTCCCCCAAAAAAGGGGGTTTAAACCCCTTGATATTCTAGTTAAATTTTTGGGTCCATCTCTGAGGGGGGCCATGTTCCGTAAAGCACTACAATTATAGGTTTTTAGTTTTCATTTAAAAATTTGGGTTCTGGGGGCGGTTTTCTTTTTTTTTTCAGGTTCCTGTTTTTTTGGGGGAGAATGTTATTTTTTGCCTTTTTATATTGTTGCCGGGGTTTCAAAAAAAAGGTGAGAATTTTTTAATTTTCCCTACAGCGGGAAAATAATTTTTTGGGAATTTGGGGCCTTTAAAATTTTTTTCAATTTTTTTTTCAAAAAATTTTTAAAAGGTTTCCCTGGGGGCCCCTTTTTTATTAGTAGTAAATAGGGGGTTTACTCTTTAAGGGGGGGGCATAGGGGGCAGGTGTTACAGGGGCGGGTCTTCAGTGGATGCGGGGGGGTAAATTTTTGCTGCTGGGTATTTTTTTTATGAAAATTGTTTTTGAGACTTCCCAATAGAAGCTGAACACATTCTTTTTTGTACGGGACTTGGCTTGCGTTTTTGGGTGATCACTTGAAACCTGATTGGAGTTTTTAGAAATTGGGCCCTTTGGGCCAAAAGGGTTTTGGGTTTTCAGTTTTTTTTCTTCGGGTTTTTGTCGTCCCCAAAGGTTTTGGGGTTTAAAGGGTTTTTGGGTTTAAAAAGGGGGTGTTGATGGGTTTCCTTTCAAATTTGCTGTTCATTTTTTGATTGCTTTTTTGGGCGGCCCCCTAAAGGTTTTAGAGATTTGCTGCTGTATTCTGTAAAAGTGTTTGTTCGGGTTTTTGATTGCGGGTTTGGTTTGGTTCCTGAGGTCAAGATTTGCTGCTACATTCTTTAAAAGGGAAAATGTTCAATTTTTCATTAAAAGGGTTTTTGTCGGGTTTCCCCTGAATGGGGGATCAATCACGTATGTCAAAATTTTGTTGGCAAGTTTTTTTTCCCCTCCTGATTTTAAAGGGTTTTTAAATTTAGCAATCATCAGCTGATCAAGTTTTGATTTAAAAGTCTGACATTTCTAGTAACAGAGAAAGGCAGGGGTGTGGGGGTGTGGTCCTTTTAAATTTTTTCATCAGTGGGGGGGGCCGTGCTTTGAGCTTAAAAATCTTAGTTTTTTGTTTCTTAAGGGTTTTGATTTTTTTTGCAGTAAAAAAAAAATTTTTTTCAAGGTCTGTTATTTGTTTACATAACCATCTAAAGATTTTACCCAGTTTTTAAAACATCTCTTTATAAAATAATTTGGGCTTTTTGGGGAAGGTTCTTCTCTTTGGAAGTTGACTTTTAACATCAGCATTTTTGCTGAAGTAGGTGTTCTATTTTTAAACTATGTGTTTTCTTTTCCCTTTTTTTTCGATTTCCTCAATTTTAAAACCCCCATTAAAACTTAATTTGGTTTCCCTTAAACTTGAGTGTTTTTTGTCTTTTAAGAGCTCCTTTTCTCCTATAACGCAACCTATTTTGGCAGCCAATTTTCCAAATTTTTTTTTCTTGAACCCGCTTGAAAATTTTTAAATAAATTGGGATTCAATTAGACTATTTTTTTTGTTCTTGAATGGTTTTTTTGAGCTATTTTAAAAGGGAAAAAAGTCTGAAATACTTGGTTTTTATTGGTGTGGTTTTTTGGGCTATCCTACAGTTTGTACATTTTCCACTTTCCAATATATTGAGGGGTAAATTTTTTTTAAAATCCTTCCCCTTGGAAAAATTTTACAACCCCCCTTTCAAAGGTAACCCCGTTTTCACAAAAGACCTGTACATTTTTTGCCTAAATATTTGACTCCCCAAATTTCCCCAATTACCAAAATGAAAACTTTGTGGGGATTAAATTCAAATTTAAAAGAATGACTAAATATTTTTGTAACTGTTTTTTATAAAGAAAAAATGGCAACTCCTCTTGGTTAGACCAAAAAAAAAATCAAAAAAGGTGTTGTGGTGTTGTACAAAAATGTGTTTTTAAAAATAGGTTTGGGCAGACTCCCGTGGTTAATATTTTTTTAAAGTTTAAAAAATTTAAAAATTTAGACACTGTTTTTTAAAAGTCAAAGTTGTTTTTAGAGAAATCAGTAATGGGGCCCGGTTTTTTCGATAAAGTATAAAGGGGTTTGGGTTTAAATAAAAAGGGAATTTTTTTCCTTTGTCCCAATTTTTTTAAAAAGGGGGAAAGAGTACAGTTCAGGAAAATGCAAATGCTAAGTTGGTTTTAAATTTTAAACAGACACTGGAACATTTTTTTTTTGCCCGTGGCAGTTTCTGTGGTCAGTGTGCCGAGTGTACGTCAGCAAACCTCAGGTCCCAAAACCCCTCCCAAAGGTTTTTTATTGCCAGGGAGCGGGGGGTTTTTTTGGGAAATGGGTAAATTTTTGAGCAAAGAGTTGGCTGTGAAAATCACTGCTTTGTTGTCAAATGATAGATGGTTTTTCTAGGGCTTTATTGCTGGGTTGTCAAAAAAAAATATTGTTCTCTAGTCAATGATGGGGGTAGACTAGAGACAATATCAAAACGATTTTTTTAAACTAGTAAGTTTTCTTTTAAAAATTTTTAAAATGTTTTTGGGGTCGGGGGTTCTCTGAAATGAGGCCCTTAAATTTCTTGATAAGTCTTGAGGGAAATGAAAAACTTGAGGAAAAATTTTTTTAGGTTTTTTTTAAAATTGTAGACTCACCCGGGTTTTTAATTAAAAGGGAGTCAATGGGGGATCTTCATTCTTTCACTTTTAAACCCCTAAAAATTTTCCCCCGAGAAAACTTTTTTTTTGAATTGGGAAAGGGACCAAGTTAGAATCCCTCTTCCCATGTTGGACGATACCTCAGTCAGGGGGTCAGGCTTGGGAAGTTTAAAATTCCTCGATAGCTATTTTACAAGAGGTGTTCTTTTCAGTCGGGTCTTTTTTTGTTTGATTTATGAACCCCCAGTCAGGAAAGTTTAGGCTGGTTTAGTGACTTTTTGTGATAGTCTATTTGATAAGTGGGCTTCTTGCAGTCTGGTTGGTTGGTTTTGATTTATAAACAGTACCAAGTAAACGTCCCCACAACCTAAATTTATTACAAATAACAAAATATTTTTGGTGATACCCATTTCGGTGAACCACGCTCACTTCCTCAGACCCCGAGGAAATTTACAAAAAAAGAAAAATGGTTTTTCAACAACTCATTTAAAAGCCTATGATCACGTGACCCCCACCCCTCCCTGAAACTTGATTTATAACACTCTCATTTAGAATTTCAGGGTGGTTATGACAATTTCCCCTGAAAGTCCCATTTTTTAAAATGGTGTTTCTAAACCACTGACAGTGAGAATTTTTGATTTGAAATAAAAATGTCTGTATTTGGTGGCGAAGTTTTGCCCTATTTAGTCCTTTTATTCTGCTTTTCAATGTAAACTACTAAACTGTTTGGGAAAAAAAAATTTTATTTATTTCCCGGGGAAAGGTGCAGTTTTGTTATTTTTAAATTTTTATCATTTGTAGATGTTTAAATTTTTCCATGGTAAATTTAAACATTTTTAACGTTTTTTTTCAAAATTTTAATACAAAAAAACATAAAATGATTCTTTCCCAAATTTTTAAAAAATATTCTAAAAATCTGGGACAAAATTTTTAAGAGAATTTCTTGAAAATATTTTCTAAAATTTTCAAGGTATTAATGGCCCGCTAGGGGTTAATGGGGAAATTTTATTTTAAGGGGCAAATTTTGGGGGAATCAATCGACTAATTCATAAACCCTTAAAAAATATGTATCACAAAAAATACCACTTTTTTAAGAGAAAATTGATGATAATCTTGAAAGCCCATAAATTCAATAACTAAAAAAACAGTAATTTAAAAATTTTGCAATGAGTAAATTTAAAAAATGGGAAAAAAAAAATATGAAATCTTACCAGTAAATTTTCTCCCTTGTTGATGTATCACTTGTTCTATTAAAAAAATTTTCCCCACCTGTTTTTAAAAAAAGAATTTAAATTGATATATTTTTAGATATTTAAGAAAAAACAAGAAGGAATAAAATTTTTGGGGGTTTTAAAAGGTTTTTTCAACCAAAGGGCAAAGATTTTTTTTATAACATTTAGGGGTTTAAAATTTTTTAGTTTAAAAAGTAACCCTTTTTAGACCCCTGTTTCCCAACTGATGGTATGTCCCCGAGCAATTTTTAGTTATTCCCCACGAGCAAGTCCCGATTTAAAAAGCAGATTTTTTTAAAAAAATGAAAAAAAAAAGGAAATAAATTTCTGAACAGGAAGAAATTTTAAATTTTTGAAAAACTAACACTTTCTCCCGAATAGAAAAACTTCAACCCACTATTTGGTGTAATTACCCTATATTTAAACGCAAAAAAATCGCAAACATAAAAAACAAATCGCTGCCCCACTTGTTGTAGAACATTTTTTAACAATAAAATTGTATAAAAAAATTTAAAAAAAATAAAAATTTTTACTTCAGTTTTAACCCCAAAAATTTTATAGACCGAAAATTAAAGCTCCGTTAAAAGTTATGTTTCCATACCCATTTCAATTTTTCCCAGCGTCAGGGCAACAAACCCCAAAAAACATCATTTTTTTAAACGACTATTCAGACCATCAATTAAAAAAATTCTTGCAAATTTAAATTTAAGCAGTTTTACTAAAGCAAAAATTTTTTGTCAATCATTGCATTTTGGTGGAATTTAGCTGACAGACGTTTCGGTTTAAAAAACATTTTAATTTGGGGGGAAAAACAGCAGACAAAACCGGGGAGAAAAGCCCAAACCCGAAAATTTAAATTTTATAATTTTTTAAATACAAATATTATTTTTTTTTTTAGTAATTTTCCTTTGGGAAATTTATTTAAACATCCTATTCATTTTTTAACCCCTTTTAAATTTTAAAAAGCTAACCCGTTGAATAACCCCCTAATCATAAACTTATTTATTTAGTCTGACAGATTACTAAAAAAAATACAACAAAAATCTGTCTGTGTACATGTAAAATTAATTTTTAAAAAAATTATTACCATTGTTTTTTGGGACTTAAAGAAATAAACTTACCCCAAATTTAAATAACCAAAAAAATGAATAGGGCTTTTATTTAAAAAAAAAACATAGAATGAAGTAAGAACAAACCAAAAATGTAAAAGGGGGAAAAAAAATTTCCCAATATTGTCCCAAAAGACTGATTAAACTAGTCTTATGGGCTTTTTTTTAAAGAAGTTAAAAATGAGTTTTATGTTTTTTAGGGGGATTGTTTTGTTTTAAGAAACTAAAAATTTGCTAAGGGAAACATATTAAATTTAAACCCACTGGCAAAAAACTGGGAAAAATCTATAATTTTGTTTTTTCTCTTTGTTTTTTTACGAAAAAACCCGCAAATTTAAACCCCAAAATGACCCCCCCAAGAGGGACGACTATAGCAACTGATCTAGGGTTCAGATACTACAATAATTTGTTTTATCCCACCGATACAATCTTTTTAAAGTAAAATCAAAACTTTTTTTAAAAATTTTTTTTTTATTTTTATTATGATGCCCAAAAGCCATTTGGTTGGCCTACAAAAAACAGCTGAAATTTTGGAAAGAAAAAAGCAAGGGTAAATAAATAGGGTTGTTCTAAAAAATTAGTTTAACGCTTAGGCCCAAATTTAAAAAATTTAAAAAAATTTTAAAAATTTTTTAAAAATTTTGAAAAAAAGTTTAAATGTTTAACGTTTTCAAGGTAAAAATTTTTAAAATTTAACATAAAAAAATTCAACCCAAAAAAAGTCGAAAATCAAATAAAAAAAACCATAAAAATTAAAAGTTTCAATTTGGGAAAAATTTTAAATGCAAAAGGGGGTTAATTTTTAAAAAAAATGGAAATTTATGGAGAAAAAAAATTGGCTTTGGAAGGGGCTGTGGGATTATCCCAAGACCCCGGAATAAATCCAAGGGAACTACCCCCCCAGGGGCACCCAAAAAAAGAATTCGTTTAAAGCCCAAGGGAAAAAACAGGCCCAAAAAAAAGTCCCAATAAGGGGGGGGTTTGGAAAAAATTTTTTTGGGGAAAAAATAAAAAAATCTTTTTTTTTGGTTAAATTTTAAAAAAACAAAGTTTTTTTTTCCCAAACAAAATTAAAAATTTACCAAAACTTTAAAAATTAACCCCTTCTAAAACCATAACGATTTGTTTTGGTTTCAAATCCAATGTCTTGTTCATTTTTAAAACTAAATTTTTTCAGCAAAGGGGGTTGGAAAGTGGATTTTTTTTGTTTTAACCCGGTTTTTTTAAAGGTTTTTTTTTTTCCTTTTTTACTGGACCAAAAAAATTGAAACCCGGGGGAAAATAAAAAAAAAACCACTAATACGCTTGTTTTTTTTCCCAAAAAAAAGTTTCAACTTCCCCAACCCCCCTATAATTTAAAACCCCAGAGAATTTTTAAAAAGGCGGTTTTTGGAAAAAAAGTTAAAAAATCCCTTTTCTTTTAAAAAATTTTAAATAATTTTTTTAATAAGCCAATATTTGTTTTAAAAAAATTAATTAAAAATTTTTAAATTTTTTTTAAAAAATTTTTTTTATTTATTTGTTTAAACCTTTTTTCCTAATTGGGGGGTACCTTTTTTTAGGGGAAAAATTTTTGGGTGAAAATAAAGAAACAAAAAAAAATAGAAAAACCCAAGAATTACCCAACGAACATGAAAGCAAAATATTAATGAAAATAGATACAAGTTGGTAGTTAAACATATAATCATACTAAATAATAAGTACAGATTCTGAATACTATGCAACGATCACATTAACCTGACAACTATCACAGTCAAAAATTCTTTAATTTCAAAGGATTAAAAGCGAGTAATCCAGTATAATTTTCCTTACAAGGATTAAGCGAGAATTTTGTAATTCTGCTGGCAGCCATAATAGTTTAGCAATAAAATTGCATAACTTTTAAAATTAAAATGGTGAAAGGATATTAGATTGGTTGATCTAGTATTGTGCCCAAACTAATAAAGCATCTTTTACTTTTATATGATATACTTAAAGTATTTTCATATGTTTAAACTAATGTTTACTGCCAAACAAGTAAGTTAATATGAAGATCCAGGCTGAAACTGACACTACTAAAGCGTTCTAATAAACAACAAAAGACTCTGACTCTTCTAAATACAAGTTATCATGCATCCAATTGTGTCCTAGTATAATTTATCCTCTAGTAGATTGTAATGAGGATTTCTTAGGACGTGAGTTTAGGAAGTAACAGTAAATACAAAATAATCCCTAAAAATTACTTTTTAAATGGAATGTACCAGTATTTGTTGTAATCAATGCCGGAATATTATCGGCCCATCTTTCAAAAACTGATCTACGATTAAAAGAATTATGCACATTTTTTAGTTAAATATTTATTTCATTTTCATTGTGAAATTCACTTAACCGTCAAGTTGGGAGCTACTTTTTCCTTAGTGACAATCAATTTTTGGCTGATTTACATACATTTGCTATACAAATCCATAAAAAATAGTTATTTTTTTTGTAAACCTTCTTGTTATTAGGTATCAATATGTTCACAAATATGTAGACTATTGAATTATATACATAAAACATAACAACAGTTTTTTTTTTTCTTTTTAAGTGGTTATTTTGAAATTCTTTTCCATAAATCTTGAAAAGGGGGGGTACCCTGTGGAATCAATGATTGTATAATAATTGAATAAGTGTGCGTTTCAAAATATTCTAAATTGTATCTAGTTTCAGTAAATATAGGGCCTACTTATTATACATCAAATAGGCAAAAATAAAAGAACCCTATTACAATAACTGCAAACGATGCAAAGAGCTAATAATTGGTAGCTATAAAAACGATAGTAATATTGAAAGTTTCAAAAAATCTATTAAAGCACCACATAGTTTATAGATACATATATATTTGTGTAGGCTATAATTTAGATCAAAATATGCTCTATCATACAAATAAATAAACATATAGGCCTAAAGACTCTAAAACACACAATTGAGTAGTATGGACAAAAATAATTTTTCTGTGAAAGATTCACTACAATACTATGGGTTTTAATAACAAAGAAGGCGAAGAAAGAAACATTTGCGAGCCGGAACATTACTTAATCAAACTCACTATGCTAAATAGAACAATTGATGACTTCACTGTAACGAGCAACTAACATAGAATTTATAAATCCCGAAAACCTTTGCCGTAGTGTATTATTAGATGTATACTACAACAACTGTCCGTCTCAACTGCATATCTACACACTTTGACACTACAGGAGTATGATTCAAATGTGTAATGATGCACTTTTGCAGTACCAGAGTTAAAACAAAGAAAATAGGCCTACACACGTCTTAGATTTACACAAAAAAAACTACATTTTTTTAAATCTAATCCATTCTGAACCTATTGGAGAAGAAATTAAATGTTCAAACATGAGATGAGTGGAAAATGCATGATTAAATAAAAAGAGTTAAAACACGGCACCAAAGCTTATTTCATATTTTTCAAAAATGCCCTTATATTCAAGGAGACCTGTATATAAGTTATATGGCTTGCCAAACAAAGTTTTTTAACAACTAGTTGAACAATTAACTGTATAAATAATAGGTAGAGGTATATCCCAATTCCAAATTAACAAAAATTATAGCTTAGCATAGAAAATATAAGCTTAGGTTAAACTATTGTAAATAGGTACCCAAGGTAGTTTATTTTAAATTTGGACATTTCTGGAACTAAAACCACAATTTAAACTCATTAATATCATAGCACAAACCTAGTGGAAGTGTACGGATGACTATGAGCGACGCTACGTATTTAACCCCTTGTACCGGAACATGGTTAAATTTAATCTTGTACCTTTTCCCTAATAACCTTTAATATAATGTATCTATTAACGGCATCCACATGATATACACCAATGGAAACGAGAAGAGTTATTTGTTGTAGTGGTATGCTAGTTTATTTTCAGAAACGTGGCTAAATTTATCTATGTTTAAACTACTGCTCAAACGCCACACAACAATTCGAAAACTATGTTGGTCTATGACAATTATTTTATAGAGATATCAGGAAAAAACAATGTTCGCGACAAATCACTATGATGCCCATATGAACAATGTTACTAGAAACTATGACTAGCCACCAAAAACAAACTCGCACGTATTGTTACCGAAGTGACGGCCAGCAGGCCGTCACGAAGGCCAGGCACCTGAATTTAATGCAAATTATGAATGTTTGTTGAGTAGGCCTAAATCGATGATTAGGATAAGTTAGGTTAAATTTGGTTAGGTAAGTAAAAAAGTGTGTGTTTTAGCCCCAAAAATTAGTTTTATTAAAAAACTAATTATTCTATTTAGTAATCAAGCACTTTTTGAAAATGCAGTTTCTTGTTGAAATAGTGGTGAAACGTGAGTTAATAATTCTAGTGGAGGTTGATTTTAGCCGAGGGGAAAACTCGTTTTTTACTAAAAATCGAAAAACTAGTTTTTTAGTGTGATAGTGAAAAAAACCAACTTTAAAAATAGGAATTTATCAACAAATTGTTTTTTCATTTTACTTGTTTTTAAGTGACTGTGCCTAAACTCCTAACTTACAATAACAATAATAATTTATTCAGAAATCACTCGTGTAAACGTAACCTCAAACTTCAGATATAAAACGGTTGACAAATTTATTCATAAACATGATTGGTTGTAAAAACACAATAACGGGTAGTTATGAAGTTTCTTGCCTCCTATGAAAATACAGTTTCTTGTTGAAAAAAGTGGTGAAATATGAGTTTCTATCTCTTGAGGAGGTTGATTTCATCAGCGGAAAACTTGTTTTTACCAAAAAATCTAAAGACTAGTTTTTTTTCTCTGATAGGTAGTGAAAAAACCAACTTTTTTATAAAACGTTACTGTTCCGAAAAATATATTTTCACATGTTTTTTAAGCTGAACACAAATATAAAATGGGTTTTGCAGTAAAATAAATTGTTCAGCCCGAAAAATGCATTTTTTACTGACCCTAACCAAACATAACCTAACTTTTCCTAGTTGTCTATTCTACAAAATTCGTAATTTGAGTTAAATTCAAGCGTTTGGCTTCCGTGATGGCTTGCCGGCCGTCACTCAAGCGGGAATATAGGTAAAATTCGGTTTTCGTGATTAATATTTGTTTAATATATTGATCGCGTAATAGCTGCTTATCGTGATTCACCGCGAAAGTTGTTTATCTCGAGAAATAACTGTAATAGACCAAATTAGCTTTCAAATTCGTATTCAGCGCGAAAAAAAAAAATATGAAAAAATAACCATTTAAATTAACGGAAAGATGACAGGAATACTAATAGTTGTGACATTGGTTTTTTTGAATTTATCGGCAAAATAGGTGATTTCCGAGGAATAAAAGCTATCTAATGAAAATACAAAAATTAGAACATTGCAAGCAATATTTTCAAATGTTATTGGTTGGCAAGAAACTGCATAAATAATATTGTGCTATAATAGAGTGTAAATATAAAAATAAAAACTCATAACTTACAGTAGCGAAGCTAAATCTTGATTCTGAGAAAGGAAAACTGTCAACGCCAACTGGAATTGTTGGACGCAGCAAGCGAAAAGCAGACAATGACAATTGGCCGAGTGATTAAAAACAAGTAGTGGAGTCTCTAGTAACATAACCCTACAAATTTTGTGAATAAAGTCGAGTGTTTACTTGCTGTTTGGAGGGTAACTTCTGCCCCATATAAATAAATAATGAGCAAAGTGATGATTGTGGTGGGTTATACACCTCGTTTTACAGATGAAAATATAAACTACTGTATACTCCGTGTTAATATAAATTATTACGCAGTGTTGTTTTTACAAGTTTTTATTTTAAACAAACATCAAAAGATAATTTAGTTAACACTGACAAAAATATATTTTTACTATTTTACACAAAATCCAACATTACACATTACACTCTTTTTAAGGTATTCAGATCAAAGAATGATTAAACAATACAATCAACAGATGTTTTTATTTTGCTTCTACAGTATGCTGAAAAAAACTAGAGTACATAATATAAGAATCTGCAATATTTAACAGAGAATGTTAAAATTATTTACATTAACTTCTATTTTAACACTCCTCCTAATTTTAACATTTTCAAAAAAAAGAAATAAATAAATATATTAAAGAACTATAGCTATTTACATAATGTCATGAATAAGTTAATGAACTATCATATCTTTCAACATATCAAATTTTACTTTACTAAGGGGTTGGTTTAAACAATCTGCTATTTGTTTGTTTGTAGGACCTGTAACTTATTTATTATGATTAACGGCATATGCCTTTTAAAAAAATTGTATACCAAGAAAATTTAGGCTTAAAATAGAGAACAGAAAAAATAGAAAACAGAGGCTAATAAATATGGTAATTATCAGTGCTTAAAGAATTAGTTGGATGACAATATACAATTGAGAACAATCAAGTTAACATGTTACATATAAATATATGGATATATAATATACAATAAATTTAACAATTTGTGTTGATATAGTATAAGTGACATAAGCGATAACAAGGATAAATATTTTGTAAATGTAACATACTAATATCCTAACAAATATGCAAATTCTATCACGAATATATAAATAAATACACATAACATGATGAATGATTTGACAATCAAGATTGAACTTTGGACTGCAACTGGGTGTGAATGAATAGTAAATATATGTGTATGAGTGTGATGAAATAATGTTACAACATTGGTAAGGGTGGCGGTGGTGATTGAGTGAGCTATAGCTGGACGAAAGCCTCAAGATTCATCATTCTCACCCCGGGTGATCATCTTCTTGAACGCGTGCAGCACTACAGTTAAAGGAAATCAATGTCTGAAGGTAGGGTGTTTCCTGTGCGTGCAACCGAACTATTGTAATGTGCTGTGCATATGATGTGGTGTGGTGTGTTCTGGCAAACAGCTCCCTGGATCTGGTAGAAGCTGGAAACGTGGAAATAAATCAGTGCTAGAAGTTCCGGACAGCGAATCTCACCTATTGATGATCTTGAAAAGAAACATAAGATCAGATGTCCTTCTTCGCAATTCTAGCGATTGCAAGCCCAGTGTTACAAGCCAATTCATCACAGGAACTTCAGAGAAGCGATATCCTAGTCGTAGACCCCACCAGCCGGATAAAGCGAGTTTGAATGGAATTGCCAGTCTTTCGATAAGGAAATCCTGATACGGTGACCAGACGGTTGAACAATACTCAAGATGGGACCTAACCAATGTGACAGTAAAGAGTCTTCAAAGCTGTTGGGGATGGAAGAAGAGCGAGAAAACCTTATTATCAGACCCCAGGACACTGTTGGCTCGTTTGCAGATGTTATTCACATGTAGCTCGGGGCTCAGATTCGGGCAAACATAGAATTCCGAGGTCTTTTATCTCATACCACTCTCTTCAGATTGACACCGTTGAGTGTATAGTCATTATGTATCACAGACTCAGTCCTATGGAAGGCTATAACGACACACTTGTATACATTGAGGGCCATAAGGTTATCAGAGCACCATTTGTCCACGATCAACAAGCTATTTTGAAGTGCTACACAATCATCTATGGTGTTGATGGACAAGTAGAGCTTGATATCGTCTGCAAAGAGCAAATGCTTGACTTCTAATGCCTCTGATAAGTCATTAATGAAAAGGTTGAATAACATAGGACCCAGATGTGAGCCCTGTGGTACTCCAGATGAGCAATGAACTCCTGTGAGTTGGCCAAAGCGTATTTAAACTATGAGCTTGCGATTATCCAGGTAAGAAGAGAACCATTTCAGGAGCGGTCCATGGACTCCATAACGGGACAACTTGTTGAGCAGAAGAGGATGGCAAACACGATCAAAGGCCTTTGCAAAACTAAATATATGGCATCAACTTGCTGGCGATTGAAAAGGAAGATATAACATCAGATTGAAACAGCACTAAGTTTGTAGCTGGAGATCTGCCTGAGAGAAGCCATGTTGTGATGAGGAGATATGGCACTGAAGCAAAGGGATCTTGGAGAGAAACCAATTTTTCAAGCACCTTGGACAGGGTAGACTGTATAGCAATAAGGCCTATAGTTTCCTGCTTCCGAGAGGGCCCGGATTTATGGATATGGGACAATGAGCTTGATTTTAGGGCTTCAGGGAATATTCCCATTAGCTATTGATGCGTTAAAGAGATGCCTGTAATGGTCCAGTTAGGGTTGGAGTGACAGTGCTTAAGGACACTCGGTGGGATACAGTCTGGACCGCCATCCTTTCCTCTCTCTAGACTAGTACAAAGATCTTTGAACGTCATCGTAGGTGAAGAAGCAGGAATTGATTGCATTGTACGATTCATGATGGTTTGAAGTGGGGAGCTGTTGGGGCTTAGTGAAAACAGAGGCAAAGAACTCAGCAAACAATTCACACTGTTCCATGTTGTCATTGGCTGTACGTCCATTGTATGTCAGCGTTGATGTGGCGGTTTGGTTCTTCTTCAGGCTCTTGACAAAGTCCCAAAATGCATTGGGTCTGTGATGGAGAGTGTTTTGAATGTGTGTACTCTATAGCTGTCCAGGCAGGTTTGAGAAAGTTGTCTGCATCTCGAACGGGTCCTTGTGAGAATCTGTAGTAGCAACCATCGTCTAAAGTCCCTCTTGTAAAGTGTATGCAGTCTCTTTTTCTCAAAAACAAGTCTTCGCAGTTCTGGACTGAACCAGGGTGGGAAAGATGATCCAACTTTTATCATTGGAGTATGCTGCTGTACTATATTTTTAATCACGCCAATTACTTCCAAAGAAGCCAATTCTACATCAGGGAGTGACGATACGATGAGAGAGTGCAGGTCAGCAGCTTGAAGATCATAGTGTACATTCATGAGATTACATTTCCTATAGTTGGGGATAAATGAAGTAGCCGACTTAGAGACCGATGTCACAGGTAAGAGTATATTTAGAGCAGGATGGTGGACGTCCTCTTTAACCAGTGGGTCACAATCCCTAATGAGTTTGGTATTTGTCTCTGATGAGAGGAAAGCATCTAATATTACTCCACGTGAGTTTCGTATAGAGTTGAACTGGCTCAGATTGTGCGTTGAGATCAAGTCACATAGGGTTCTAGAAGGCGAGGGTTGTGAAGAGATATGTGTCCGACTATTCCAGTCAAGATCAGGTTGATTGAAGTCTCCCATCAGGAGGATTTGGGAGAAAGAGTTAGTAGTTACGACCTCTTCCACCGAAGACGAGTAATATTAGCGAACGCCCCCTCCGCTCACCTTGTTGCTTGTTGCCGTTGACCTATCCATTCGGTAGATATTATAGGAAGGGAATCCAAGTTCAGCGTCATTGATATCGTGGGATAAGTTAGTTTCAGTAAGAGCGATAACATTGTATAGAGTAGAGGAGAGGGACAACCGCAGGTCGTGAATTTTACCTCGAAGTCCATTGACATTTTGATAATAAACCGAAAGCCTGCTGAATGGTCCCTCATTATTTTAGTTTTTTGGCTTAATTGTTATGATTCTTGGGACACCATGAATGTATTTTATCGTAAGATTCGACTCACCAGCAGCAGCTCTACGACCCATTTCTTGACGTAAAGAGTCAAGGGGGCGGCCCGTTCATTAGGAGTGGCGGTCTCGGGAGATGGAGATATCAGATAGTGTAGGATCGACATCTTTAAATGCTTCATGTGAAAATTTCTTTAGGAGTGATGACGCTTCACTTTGGGAGCAAAACACAACTTTTAGTGACCGAGTTTTGTGGCTAGTTTTTTGCCCCCAACCTATAAAAAGGTCACTTCGATCAGACTTTAATTGAAAAGTATTCAGTATAGTTGTTGGAGCTTCTTTCCATCGTCTTCTTTAATTTCGCTTGGGGTTTTTGCCCTTTTAAACTATTCGGGGAACTTTGTGGAGAAAAACCCATTTTTTAATCTGTGGTCGTTCAAAAAACTTCTGCGACGCTGCTTTTAAGGGAAAAAGTGTTAGTGTTTTCCCTCAAGCGTTTAATTTTTTATATAAAATATCAGTCATAAACGTAAAAAAGGAAAGAAAAGGGAAACAAGTTTCAACTTGATATCTCAAACCTTTTTGGAAAATAAAAAAAAATTTTCTAAAAAAAAACAACTTTACGGGACAGAAAAATTTAGCAATCTTATTTTGTGTTGGGGAATACCCGCCCACCCACCCATACACTTTAACAGTGTTGATTTTTCCCCTTTGAAACAACTGTTTCATGTATAAAATTTTAATTAACTTCAATATGTTTTTTTCGTCTATTGACAAATCCAGATTGTTTTTTTTTAAATGCATCTGTTTGGTTATGTTCAATTTGTTTTTTAATCGGTTTATGGGTTAACTCTTCTTTTCAAGGTTTTTGGGAAACAATATTTTTTTTAAAAGCAGTCTCCCATTTGGAAATTATTCTGCTTTGTCGATGACTTTTCGAAAAATATGGGTTTTGTGTCGGGAACCCCAAAACTGATGGGTTTTTCTCCTCCGGGGGAAAAATGTTTTTTCCCTGGGGTTTACTTTTCTTGGGTCCACTTTCCACCAGCTTAGTCCGCATCGCAAAAAGCTTCAATTTGATATCATTGGCCGCCTTTTATAAACGAAAACCAAAGGGGTTTTTGCTTCCCCCTAATTTCTTCTTGATCCTCTTAATCGGACTCCCATCTTCTTTGTAGGATTTTCTATGTATCTATACAAAGGGTTTAAAACCGAGAAAGTTTTCATCTGGTCTCGTTTTTTGTTGTTTAAGTAAAGTAAACTACTAACTGTTTCCCCAAAAGGGAAAAAATTTCCCTATACGTTCGGAACGTTGTGTCAACTTGTTACTCACATGGTGTGTCTTTTTTTTTTTGGGATTACCCCATATTAAATGTTTTAAAAACCATTTTTTTAAATTAAAAACTTCCCTTGTTTATTTTTGACTTTTTTTCTTAAACCCCTTTTTTCCATCCCAAGGGAAGGGTTTTTTTAGGATCTTTTTCTTTTTTTATTTAAACCCTTTTTGTTAAGTAAATTTACAATTCTTTAACTCGGTCTTCTTCGTCACTTACAATTTATGCCATCATCAACATTTAAAGCAAATATTATTGTACAATCTTCATTTACAAAAAAATTTTCTCAAATTTTTTTTAGGTTTTAGGGGCCCCTTTCTTTGGTACCCTTTCGGAAATTTTCCGAAATTCCCTGTTTTAAAAGGAGCTTGGGTTTTAACCCCTTGAGGGGTTTCTTCAGTTTACGATTTTCCCATTATCCACATAGCCCTTCTGGAATCCTCTTTAAAAACATTTTATTTTTTTTTTCACCATACAAAAGCTGTTTTTTTCATCAAACTCGGGATGCTGTTAACTTTTTGATTAGCTATTGCATTTTTGTACGAAAAGAACTCCCGCCCTAAAATGGACTAAATAATTCTTCCCTAATCGAATCGCCCTTTCCCCTTTTCTTTCAAGTCTTTGCATTTTATATGTTATTTTCTTTTTTTTGTGAAAAACCCTTTTTTTGGACAGTACTTTACTTTTTCCAGCTTTTTAAAAAATTTTTTCTACTAATTCCCCTTCTTTTTTTTTTTACTTAAAAAGAATTTAAATTTTTTCTTCTTAATTCGAAAAATTTTACCCTTCTTCCTTTTTTTGGAAATGTTACTGCTTCTTTATATGCCATCAAAAAATTTAATTAAATTTGGGTTTTTTGGCAGTCTTTTTTCTTCATCGGGTTCCCTTTTGTCTTCTTTTTTTCTTTTCTCGTTTTTCCCAAAGAAAATTTATATACTTTCTTTATCTCTTTTCTTCTAACTGGGTTTTTCTTTTTAATTTAAATTCTTACTTTTATGGGTTCATGGTAAATTTTTTTACTTTACCTCCTTTTATTACTTTTATCTGTTTGTCAAATTTAAAATTCCTTGAACTAAGCCCTTCTAAAACCGAAAATCTCTCGAGATTGTTTCTTTCTTTTTTATGTAAATCCCCATTCTGTATCCAATTTTTGTGTTTCCTATGAAAAACCCTTTTTTAAATTCCTTGGAAACTAGTTTTTTTTATATTGGCCCAATACCTAGACTTTTCCATCCAGCCAAAAACTTCTGATATCTGATACATATGTCCTCTTAAATTTTGCCATTTTTTCTGCCCGGGGTAGTTTTTCAGTTTCAAAATGGGGTTCTATTTAAAAAATTTTGCCGCGTTTTGATGGCCCTTTTCCCAGAAATTTCGTTTAATTTCCCGAGTTTAGAAACAGGCCCCTAGCTTTTTTAATAGGGGTACGGTTCAAAAATTCGCCTTACCGTTATCCTGTGGAGTGGGAAGGGAAATTTTGTAGTTTAATTTTTAAAGCCTTACTTTTAAACCAAACTTTATTTCATTACTCGTGAATTTCCCCACCATTATCACATCTGAAAGCTTTATTCCCTTAAAAATTTTTTAAAGCCCCCAAATTCAAGTACAAAATCTTTAATGAAAACCAAAAAATTTCATTTTTTTTTTTCCAGTAATTTCACAACTGTTTAGTGAGGGAAAATTTATCCATTAAAGAAAGAACATACTTTTTTTCCATCCCAAATAACGGTTTGATAGGGCCGGATTGATCTGTAGGGATTTAAATTTTATTTTGGCCTTTTTAGCTGGCCTTCGTTTTGGGGGAACCCTTTTCAACAAAAACGAAGGGGAGCTGAAAAACCCCAATCAAATTTTACATTCAGATCTTTGCGGCCCCCTTTTGATCCCGTTAATTTGGGGGATGGTTAAAAAAATTTGTTCTTACTTTTAAAGGATGATTTTCTCACTATTCAGTTGTGCAATTTTCTGGAAATTTTAAAATTTTAAAACCCTTTGGTTTTTATTAAAGAATTTTTTTACTTGAAGTGGAAGGAAATTTAAAAATTTTACGGTTCGTCAATTTTAGATGGGGTAAAGGTTTGGGGGAAATTTACGAGTAATGAAAAGAAAAAAATTGGTGTTTAAAAATTTGAGGCCCTTGTATTAAACTACCAAAAAATTTCCCTTTTTTTTCCACAGGATAACGGTAAGGCGGGGCGTTTTAACCGTACGCTTTTAGAAAAAAAAGCTAGAGGGCCCTTTCTTTTTATGATCAGGGATTAGAAAAGAAATTTCTGGGGGGAAAACCATCGTTTGGCGGTTATTTTTTAAAAAGAAACCCCCTTTGTACTGTAAAAACCTTTTCGGGAGGGAAAAATGGCACAATTTTGGGCCGATTTTAATCTTTGTTTTTTTTTCCAGTTTTTTTTTTAACTAAAAACTAGGGTGACCTAATCTAATATGCCAAACATTTCCGATGTTATTTTTTTTTTACTAATAAAGGGTACTAGGTTTTCTGTTTTTTAAAGTCTTTCATATATAAAAACCCTTGGGTTGTTAGTTTTTTCCTTCCCCACTGTGATATTAAAGTTTTCTAAATTTTTTACTTTTCTTTTGAAAAAACAACTTCTCCTTCATTTTCTTATTGAATTTTTCAGATAAAAAGATTTTTCTGAAAAATTTTTATTCAGCTTTAAAATTAAATTTGACCTTCAATTTTACCTGCCCTCAGATTCATGGATTGATTACTTTTGGCAAAACCCTTTATTTCATTACCCCCCTTTTCTATTTAGTTCACTAAAAAAATGTAATACCATTAGAATTTTTTTTTTTTTTCAAACCGAGTCCCCCTACAAAAAAAACTGTTTTGGGGTTTCTAATTCGTTACATCATTGTTTTAACCCATACTAAGATTGTTCCATCCAAAAGTTAAATTTTGAGGCACGGAATATTTGGGGCGACCCGGCCCGCAAACCCTTTGTCAAAAAAAGTTATAAGAGGTCGGGAAAAATTTCCCCCAGTTTTTGAATGTTCGGGGTTTCAAAACCCTGGAGCGTAAGGAAACTAATCATCCCTCCCCTTCTCTCTTGTTTCTTTTAAAACGTCGTCCGGACTGGGCCCCTGCAAAAGTTACTGTCGGCGATTGGCCTTGATAGGGGTTAAAGTGGGTATTTTTTCCTTGCTGTACTATGTCTTGCCGGAAAAAAATTTCCGGGTTTTTTTAATTTTGGCCCTTTAAAGGGTTTTTGAATTTAAAAATGTTTAGGGGGAATTTTTTTTTTTTATTTTTTTAAATTAAAAAACAGTGTTTTTCAGATGTTTAGTTTTTAAAATTATGATTATCTAAAATGATGTAAATAAATAATATTGTAAGTTTTTTGATTTTTTAAGTAATTGAAAATTTAAAAGTAGCAAGAAAAAAAGGTGGTAGTTCTAAATTGGGTTAAAAGGGTAAGTTGTTAAGTCCCTGAATAAAACCAACATTTTATATAAGCACATACCAAAAAAATTTTTTTTAAATTTTTTGGGGACGTAAAAAAATATTTAAATTTTTTCGAAAAAACCATTGAAAGTTTTTCAAAAATTTTTTTGCAAAAAGTACAATGAATTAAAAAAAAAAAGTGTTTTAAATTTTCAAAAAAAAAATTATTATTCAAATTTTAAGAAAACTGTAAAGGTGTGTATCTTTAGCAAATGGAAGGTAATAAATTTTAAAATTGGGCAAGTGGGTTTTAAAGAAAAAAAGTTGAGCTAATTGAATTTTCCCCAAAAAAGGGGAAGTTTTTTGTGGCCCTTTGCCATTGAAAGATAAAAAATCACCCTTTTTTACAATCCGTTAGCCTTCCTAGCGTTGTACTTTTTAAAACCCTTCACCCCCTTTTGTAATTTTCTATCAAAAAGTTTCAATATTCATTCCTTTTTTAATCCTTATCTAGTATTATGAAATTTTTGGTATTGTTAAACTTTTAAAAAAATTAAAAATATTTAATGGCACTGACCAAATTAATGTACATTTTCTGAAAAATTTTAATTTAGGGGATTTTCCCCCCCCAGTTTTAGTTCACTTTTTAAAAACAGTTGTTTTATCAAAGGCATTTTTCCTGATAGCCTGAAGTTAAATTTTGTGGTACCCATTTTGAAAGGGCAATAACTCTATAAACTAGATAAACATAATAATTTTCAGCGGGTTATTTTGTATTCTCTAAGGGTTTTGAAAAAAAAAAATATTAGAAAACTCCATTGTTATTTTTCTTTTTTAAATTTTTTTAATCCCGTCAATTTGGTTTTTTTCAAAGGAAAAAACTTTTTTGGGGTGCGTTATTTGAAGTATCGGAAAAATTTTTTTAACCCCAAATTTAAATTTTTCATTTTAAATTAAACAAACTGGGCTTTAGTTTTACTTTTTTAAATTTGAATTAACCCTTTTTTTTTATTGAAAACATTATTATTTTTTTTTAAGTAATTAAGCTTTTTGTCAATATTGCTTTTTATTTAATTTTTTGTTTTATTTTTAAAATATAAATGAATATTCCTTTTTGTTTTAAAAATAAATTGAAAATTTGTCCCTAAAATAACCCCAATATTAAAAAATCTGCTTCGGGTCACGCCGTGGACAGTGAAATTTTGTGTGGTAGGCCTACCGAAAGTTTTAATTTTCGTTGTTTCCCTCGGTGTGATGGTGTTTGTTAAATTTTAATTAATTTTTTTGGCGCGTCCCCCTTGGACTTATTTGTTTTCTTTGTATTTTTGTTTTATTTGCATCTTCCCGAAAATGCCGTCCGTTTTTCACGGGCCCAAAATGTAATTTTCACCAAACACACGTGTGAAACTGTTTGACGGAAGGGAAAGTAAAACCTATTTTTGTTATAGGTTAAAGTTTCCCAAAATGACAAAATCAGGATTTAAATTTTTTTGTAACAACTAAAGTGGGAAAATATTGAATTGGGTTTTTGGGGGTTGAGTTGGATAAAAAAAAACCCAAAAATAAAATGGAAAAATTTTTATTAAAATTTAATTTTTTTGGTGTACGGTACTAGACAACCCAAACCCTTTGCATATCCTTTTGTTTTTCCTGTAAGTTTTAAGTACAGCCGCCGTTTTGGGTTTTTGGACCCTCTCCTAATCTAATTTGTGTTTTAAATTATCACCGTTAAAAATATATCCCAATTAAAACTAATGTGTAGATAAATAAGTGTTAAAAATTAAAAAGTTGTTTGCTTTTTGTCATCTTTTTAAAAACAGTTGTTTTAAATTTTTAAATATGTTTTTCCTTCTTTTTAAAAGTTACTATTAAATAACAATAATTTTTAAAAAATGTATAGCCCAGATATTACTCCCCCCAAATTCTAGAGTTTAAGTGTTTGGTTAGGTTTTCCCCGTTTTTACTTTGGATTTAAATTTTTCTAATTTGAAAAGTGTATGATTTTTCATTTTTAAAACGTATATATTAAATTTTTTCAATTTGGGAAAACCTTTCTTTTTTCAGTTCAAAAAAATGCGCAAACCCCAAAATTTTGAAAATTTTTTTTTTAAATATTTTATTGTTTTTTGTAAAGGGTTTTTTGTTTTTATTTTAAAAATTTTTTTGTTCTTTGGGATTGTTTGTTCTGTTCATTCTGTTTGGGTTTTTGTGTAAATAATTAAAATTCGAAATTTTTTTAATTTTAAAAAAACACCCCAGGTGCGGCTTTTTGTTAATTTTTTTTATTTTTTAGACTGTGGTTACTTAAAATTATTATTTTTTTGTGTTATTTTTGGTTCCCCGCTTTCTTGTGAAATGTTACCAGTGTAATTCCGAGTTTTCTTTTCCCGGAAATTTAAAATTTTAAATTTAAAATTTCGTTTATCCATACCCTTTTACAAAAGACACAAATACAGGGCGTTTTTCAATTTTTTTATTCAATTAAAAGTTTTAAATTGGTAATTTTTTTAAAGGGGGACATAAAAAATTTACAATAATTTAAAAAACGGGTTAAAATAATGAAAAAATTTAATCCTTTAATTTAAACATAAGTCTAGTTTTTTTTCTATCGCGATAATTTTTTCCTAAACCCAAATTTCAATTGACTTGAGATTTTTTTTTCAAGAAATAATAATAGAGTTTTAAAACTCTTCATGATTCGAAAAAAAAAAAAAAACGGACCATTCACCAAACAATTGAAAAAATTTTTTTCAAACAATCATGCAATTTTCATGGAAACCAATTAAAATTTTTTAATGTTAGAGACAGTAATAATAAAAAATATGTTTTATTAAAAAAATTTAAAAATATTTTTTTTTAAATTAAAGTCTATTCACAGATTGTCTGAATAGGCCATAAGATGAAAGCTAATTTTTTTTTGTGTTTGAAATTTAATTTTTTTGGGTTTTTTTTTATGATTTGTTCTAACCCTTTCATGCAATTTGAATTCATTTGGGTTTTATATTTTGCCCAGTATTATTCTTTAAATTTCATAGGCCTATTTAATTTTTTTTTTTGTCAAAGAAATAAAATTTAAAGTCACCCTTTTTTAATATTTCACTATAGGGTATTATTATTCCTGGAAATATTTGCAGAAAATTTTTTTCATAATTGAAAGGGAGTCATTTATTGGATTTTAAAAACTTAAATTTTTTTTTTAACAATTTCAAAATATGAAAAAACTTAAAGTTTTAGTAAAAACAGGGCGATTTTTAAACACCTAATCGATTTTTTTTGGGTTTAAAAAGCAATAAAAAAAAATTTTTCAGGGTGGGCTATTTAATAAAAATGTTTTCTTAAATTTAGCAGTAATTATCCCCCCGCATTGCCCATAAGTTAGCGGTTTTTAATTCCCAAGGGGGTGTCTATTTACAAAATTTCCCGGTGTGTTTTCATTTAAAACAAATGGTGTTTGAATTTATTCAGTTATAAATATTTTTTTTAATTTAATAGGGAAAGTCACCTAAGTTTTTAACTGTATCAAAAATGTTTCAACCCCGTATTCTATTCGAAAGAGATGCAAGCAAAATAAAAAAAACAGCGAAACCCCGGTTTTAAAAATTTGGCCCTTTTGGAAGAACGTTAAAAAAATTATCTAAGCAGGACGTTGTTTGTGTGTGGGACCTGAGGAAGGAGGGGCGGGGCGGCTGTCTGGAGAATGGGAGATTGGGTTAAAAGGGGGAAGTGGAGGAGAGAGACGGAAGAGGGGTGCGAGAGGAGGGGAAGGAAAAAAGGGGGTATGCGCCCCGCGCAGGGGTGGGGCCTCAAACAGTTTTGGGGCCTCGCCCAAAAACTCTTTCCCTTTTGGATGGAGTATCCTTTATATTGTAAAATCAAAAGGTTAATGTTAGAAAAGAAAAATTCTTTTCATTATTTTTTTTTTCCTTAAAAAACAATCTTTGTCGGGATTGGGTTTTTCTTTTTTACCCAAATAGAACAACCTGATCTTTTATTATTTTTTTTTGGACCTGCGTTGGCCAAATGTGGGGTTTTTTACACACAAAACCCCTTTTTGTACTTTTATTTTGCAAAGTGTTTTATTAAACCCCCCCTAGATTTCTTATCAAAAATTTTCTAATTTTAAAGTTACCTTTCTTCCCTACCTTTGGGTTTTTTGGCCCTTTTAAAAAAAAATTTGACTCTTTTTTAATTTCTGTTTTTTAAAACTTGCCTCTTCAGCTATCAAGCGTGACATTAGGTTAGATAAGGTACGATCTATTTTGGCATTTTGACTCCCAAGCAGTAGCAAAGTTCTTGTATTTTCTAGTAAGACGATAAGCTTAGACATTATCAATCATCATCAATTTTTTTGATCAAAACTATTTAATTTTACTGCCATGTCCCTGGATATTTGATATAAAATTTTGTCAAGTCAAAAATTTAACTCTTTACTTAAATTAAAAAACTCCTGCAACAAACTGCATTTTTGTTGCTCAGCATCCTTTTCAAAAATACAACAAAACTTAGAATACACCCCATAAGATGTTACTTCATCTTATGGTATGTATTCTATCCACTAAAAACCAAGTATTTCTTATCCACAGAAGTTACAATGATCTTTTGGGCTATTGCATCCTTGTTCTTCCACTCGTTTTTCTTTTTATTATCATTGTCGTCTATTGCTTCTAATTTAACATCGCCATTTACGATATCATACAGTTGCAGAGATTTAAATATTACTGTGGTCTGAAACTTCCAAAATTTAAATGATTCCGAATAATTTAGCTTCTCAATGTTATCCGTTCCACTTGCCATAACCCTTACAGTTTTTTTACGCCTCAGATTTTTAATACTTGTCTGGGCCCATAACCTTTTAATATAAATTATTACGCAGTGTTGTTTTTACAAGTTTTATTTTAAAACAAACATCAAAAGATAATTTTAGTTAACACTGACAAAAATAAATTATTACTGTTGTAAAACACACAACCCAACATTACACTTTTTTTAAATATTCAGATCAAAGAATGATTAACAATACAAACACCAGATGTTTTTTATTTTGCTTCTACAGTATGCTGAAAACATAGAGTACATGATATAAGAATATGCAATATTTATTTAGAGAATGTTAAAATTATTTACATTAACTTTGTTTAATAAATCCGAAGTTAGCCTATTTGCAGCAGTATATTTTTTGGCTAGATATGGAAATTGTGGTTGTTTCTTGTTTCCCCCACAATGCGTTGTAACGTTTTTCAGCCAGCCGACAACAGGTTTTCGGCAACCCATTTATTTTGGCAACTGTTTGTCGACCCCGTTATCAATCATTGCAGCTGGTTGTGTGTTATTCAAACGTTTCCCGAATTCAGTCTGGTTGTTTTTTAAAATTAAATTAGTGTTGACTATTAATTTACTGATGTTAAACAGATAATGTTTTTGGCCTGAAATTAATTAAAAGTCACTTCATAAACAAAAGAAATTGTATTATTATATTATTATTAATACAATATTCAACACAAACTACTATTGTTAATATTTTATGGAATAAATAAATAAAGTGTTAATTTCGTTGAGCTCTTTATTGGGTATTTTAAAACTATAAATAAATTTTTCAAATTTCATAAATTTTAATAAAAGATTTAATTTTTGTAAATTAAAATAAATCATTTTGTAAGTAGTAGGGATATGCCGATTGACAAACGTCCCATGGTGAGTTTTCGTCAAATAGTGAGTCGGTGGTGGAGAAGAAACAACGTGACCAGAAACCAAGATGGCGGCCCGGATCCCCAAAATGGCAGCCCCCATTCTGCCAACCGTTGGGGAATTTTCCCTCCCAAAACTTTCCATCAAATTCCCAATTTCCCTCAAATCCCTTTTTGTACTATAAAAATACACTATAGCCTTGTTATACTATAAAATGCAAATTTTAGCCTAGCTAAATTGTATTGCATGCGTATCTTTACACGTGTACCAAATTTGAGCGAAATCGGACGGTAAAAAACGAAACTAGATCCGGAGTTGGGGGGTAAAGATAAGTCCAGAGACGACATATACATAAATACAAACGGTTTACATTGTATGGCATGCGTATCTGTACACGTGTACCAAATTTGAGCGAAATCGACGGTAAATAACGAAACTAGATCCAAAGTTGGTTTGGGGGAAAAGATAAGTTCAAAGTTGTTATATTTTGGAAAAATTTTGTTATGGTAGGGGAAATGGTTTTTTTTTTTCCCCTTTTTGGGGCCCCCCCTTTTCACCCCCCCAAAAAAACCCCTTTTTTTTTTAAAATTTTTTTTAAAAAAAAAAACCCCCCCCCCTTTTTTTTAAAATTTTTTTTTGGGGTTTTTTTAAATTGGGGAAAAAAAAAAAACCCCCAAAAGTTTTTTTTTAAAAAAAGCCCAAAAAAAAATTTTAAATTTTTTTTTTTTTTAAAAATTTTTTTTTTAAAAAAACCCTTTTTTTTTTGGAAAATTAAAAATTTTTCCAAAATTTTAAAAATTTTTTTATAAAAAAAAAATTTTTTTTTTAATATAAAAAAAAAAAATTTAAAAAAATTTTTTGGGAAAAAGGGGGGGGAAAAACCCCAGGTTGGGGGGAAAATTTTTGGGGGGGGGGGGAAAAAAAAGGGTTTTTTCCCCCCCCGGGGCCCCCCCCCCCCCCTTTTTTTTAAAAATTCCATTTTTTTCCCCCCCCAAACCCTTTTCCCCCCAAAAAAAACCCCGGGGGAAAAAATTAAAAATTTTTTTTTTTTAAAAAAGGTTTTTTCCCCGGGAAAAAGGGGGGGGGCCCCCCCTTTTTTCCCCAAAAAAGGGGGGGGGGGAAAAAAAAAAACCCCCAAAAAAGGAAAAAAAAGGGGGGCCCCCCCGCCCCCCTTTTGGGGAAAAACCCCCCAAAAAAAAAAAAAAATTTTTAAAAAGGGTTTAAAAATTTAAAAAAATTTTTTTTTTGGGGGGGGGCCCCGGGGGGGGGGAAAAATTTTAAAAAAAAAATTTTAAAAAAAAAAAAAAAAAAAAACCCCCCCCCTTTTTAAAAAAAATTTTTTTGGAAAAAACCCGGGGGTTTTTCCAAAAGGGGGGAAACCAAAAAAAAATTTTTTCCCCCCAAAAAAAAACCGGCGGAGTTGGGGAAAAAAAATTTTTTTTTTAAAAAAACCCCGGGGGAAACCCCCCGGGGTTTTAAAAAAAATTTTTTGGGGGGGGGGGGGTTTTTTAAAAAAAGGGGAAAAAAAAATTTGGGTTTTTTAAAAATTTTTTTTTTGGGTGCCCCCCCCCAAAAAAATTCCCCAAACTTCGAGGGCCCCAAAAAGGGGGGGCCCCGGGGCCGGGTTTTTTTTTTAAAAATTTTTTTTTTTTCCCCCCCTTTTTTTCCCCCCCACCCCCTTTGCCCCCCCCCAAAAAAAAGGGGGTTTTTTTTTTTTAAAAAAAAACCCCCCCCCTTTTTGGGTTTTTTAGAAAACCCAAAAGGGGGGGGGTTTTTTTTCCCCAAAATTTTTCCCCCCAAAAATTTTCCCCCCAAAAAACCCCCCCGGGGGAAAAAAAAAAACCAAAAAAAAAAAACCCCCCCCCGGGGAAAAAAATTTTTTTTAAAAAACCCCAAATTTTTTCCCCCCAAAATTTTTAAAAAAAAAAAATTTCCCCCCCCTTTTTTTTTAAAAAAAAAAAAATTTTTTTTTTTAAAAATTTTCCCCAAAAAAAAAAAAATTTAAAAAAATTTTAAAGAAAAAAAAAAAGGGGGGGAAAAATTTTTTCCCGGGGTTTAGGGGGGATTTGGGGGTTTTTAAAAAAACCCCCCGGGGTTCGGGTTGGGGGCCCCAAAAAAAAAAAAATTTTTTTCCAAAAAAAAAACCCCCAAAATTTCCAAAAATTTTTTTCCCCCAAAAAAAAAAAAATTTTTTTAAAACCCCCCCCCAAAAAAAACCCCCCCTTTTTTTAAAAAAAGGGGCCCCCAAAAAAAAAAAAAAGGGGGGCCCCCCCCCCCCCAAACCAAAAATTTAAAAAAACCCCCTCCCCCAAAAAAGGGGTTTTTTAAAAAAAGGAAAAAGGGGCCCCTTCCAAGGCCCCCCCCAAAACCCCCAAAAAAAACCCACCCCAAACCCCCCCAAAAACCCCTTTTTTTTTAAAAAAAAAAAACCCCCCCTTTTTTTTCCCCCCCAAATTTTTTTAAAAAGGGGGGGGGGAAAAGGAAAAAAACGACCCAAAACCAAAAAAGGGGCCCCATCTAAAAAAACCCCCCGGGGGGGGGGAAAAAAAAAAAATTTTTTTCCCAATCCCCCCAAAAAAAAATTAAAAAAACCCCTTTTTAAAAAAAAAAAAAAAAACCCCCAAAAGGGGCCCCGGCCAAAAAAAATTTTCCCCCCGGAAAAGGCCCCCCAAAAAAAAAAAAAACCCCCCGGGGAAAAAGGGGCCCAAAAAAAAATTTTGGGAAAAAAAAAAACCCCCCCCCGGGGGGCTCCAAAAAAAAAAGAAGGTTTTCGGAAAAAAAAAAGACCAAAAAAATTTTTTTTTTTTCCCCCCCCCTTCCCCCAAAAAACCCCCCCTTTTTTTCCCCCCCCCGGGGGGGCCCCCCCCCCCTTTTTTCACCCCCGGGGGGGGGAAAAAAATTTTCTTTTTTAAAGGTTGGGGGGGAAAAAACCCCGGGGAAAAAAACCCCAAAAAAAAAAACCCCAACCCCAAAACCCAAAAAGGGAAAAACCTTTAAACCCAAATTTTCCCCCACCCTTTTTTAAAAACCCAAAAAACCCCCAAAATTTTGGCCCCCCCCGGGGTTAAAGGGGAAAAAAAAAACGGGGAAAAAAATTTTTTTTTTTAAAAAAAGGAAAAATTTTTTTTTAAAAAGGGGAAAAAAAAACCCCCCCCCCCCCGTCCCCCCGGGGCCTTCCCCCCGGGGGGGAACCCCCGGGGGGGGGAAAATTTAAAAAAAAAAAAAAAACCCCAAACCGGGTTTTTTTCCGGGGGGGAAAAGGGAAAAACCCCCCCCCCCTTTTTAAAAAAAAAAAAAAAAAACCCCAAAAAAAGGGGGAAAAAAAAACCCAATTCCCCAAAACCCCCCCCCCCCCTTTTTTAAAAAACCCCCCCTTTTTTCCGGTTAAAATTTTTTTGGGAAAATTTTAAAAACCCCTTTAAAAAAAAAACCCCAAAAATTTTGAAAACCCAA
>JAQJVL010003204.1:0-10000 GCA_035578905.1 Stictocephala bisonia | reverse complement strand
TTTTTGGGTAAAATCAAGGATAAATCATTTTTCCCAAGGGAGATACCTTTTTTAAAAAACAATTTCGTTTTAGACATATGAACCCGCTTTCTAGGTGCTCGGTGAAGATGGTTTTGGGTTTTTTGAAAAATTTTGGTTTTTTCCAGCCCTTTTTGGGGCTTGTCGTTAATTTTGGTTTGGGCCCGGCAATGTCACTTTGGTTTTGGGGTGTTTTCCCTAGTCTTCCCCCAAAACCCCCCGAATTGTTCATCCTGTTTAAAGAAAATCCCTTTCCCCAAAATCGTTTTTTTTTTTTTTTCCTGAGTTCTCATATCGGGATTTTTGGTAAAAATTTTTATTTTTTTTCCCAACCCTCTGCTTTTGGTTTTTTAAACAACCCTTTGAAAGAACTTTTTTCAGCCTTATCCCCCGCCCAAAGTATTGGGTTTAAAATTGCCCGGGGTTTACCCAAAGTATTTTTCTTTCCCCTTCCCCCGTGGAGGGTGGGGAAGCAGTTGCTTTTTCCTTTGAAAACCGGCGGGTTTTAACGTTGTCTGGGGGGAGGGGGGGGAGGGCGGGAATGCGGTCGTGGGGTCTTTGGGGTTTCTCCAAAACCCCTCCAACTTTTATCCCCCCTCCTCATCGTTTTGCTACATCCCTAAATCAAAGTAGCCCCTACTTGTTAAACCTTTTCCCCCTTTGGGAAAAAACCCCTGGTTACACCCACCTTTTAAAACCCCCGGAGGGAAAGTGCTGGCTCATCGCCCACCCGGTTTTTAAATTGTTGGCCCTTCCCCCTAGGGGAGGGAGCTGGTAAAGGGTTTTTCCTCATCAATTTGTCCTCCCGGTTTTTTTAAAAGGGGTTTTTTGGGCCCTTGGGCGTGCGGCCATGAGACTTTTGGGGGAAATCCTCGAATTTTCCCTTTGGGCCCAAAAAAACAGGGGCCCCATGTTGTAGTCTGAGAGCAACTCCGCCCCGATGTTTTGTGACCCTTTAGCATTGGGGGCTCCAGGCGAGTCCAGGTGCGGGGAAATTCCAGGCTGGATCTAGTTGATTTAAATTGGGGGCACACGTCCCCCGGAAGTTCTCCATGATGTGGCTAAATTTGGACACCCTTTTGTTTTTGGGGGAGAGTTCCCCTTTTAAAAACCTGCAATTTTTTTGATGTTGAATTAGTCCCCGAATTTTTTCCGCCATGCTTCCCTTTTGTCTTGATTTGGAGATTCCCTTATATTTAATTTGTTGTTTTTAAATCTTTTTTTGTGGTTGAGGTTTCAACTCGAAATTTTTTTGGGAGTCCCCTAAAGTCTTAGGGGTAGATCCCCTTTCTTGTAAACAACTTTCAAATTTTTCTTTCCCAAAGTAGAATTTGAGGGTGTGTTTTTAAATGTTCGGGGGCGAGGTTTTTTTTAAACCCAATTTTTCGGTGACTCGAAGGGGCCCTGAACCGGCACGAGTCCCAGAAAACGGGAGCTTCAAACCCCCCCCCCTCAACTCGACGGGGGTACGAGATGTGCGTTCTTCATTGTTAGGAAAGACCCCTGATGGGTTTGTCTTTTAAACCAAACATTTTGATAAAAAAAAATGGGTGTCTTTTCCCCCTAAGTTATGGATAAAAGATGGGTATAAAAAAAATTTTGGTTTTTCCAAACTTGAGGTTTTTAGAGGGTTTTGGGGGGGGGGGCCTTAAACTTTCCCCGGGGAGGGGGATCGTGATCACGAACCTTGTAGTCAAACTGGGTTGGTGAAAAAGGGTTTTTGCCCGATGTGACAGTTGGTAGCCCCCTGACAAATTCCTGCTCGTTCGTCCCAGTTTTTTGTTTCATCGGGATGGCTGCAGCGGTGGAAGTAGATTGATGAAAACCCTTCCCCGGGTCCTAGTAAAAACCCCTTCAAAGAAGGGGCCTGGGCGGATCCTCCCAAAGTAGCTGACGGGGGGGGCGTAAATCCCCCATCTGTATAAACGGTGTAAAAAGCAGGAAGCTGATGGCCTCATGCTTTTTGGACTTTCCCGGGAAAAAAAGCATCTTTTTAAAGTCCAATCGCTCGATCCCCTTTTTCCCCCCCCGAATGGGTGTGAGCAGGGACTCAAAAAATCCCCCGTACATTGCGAACCGGGGGCTCACATCTTCTTTCCCCGGCCCCCCCTTTTAAAACTTTATAGTGCTTCCCTCCGGTGGAATTTAAAAAATCTTTATGGGCTTCGTGCTCGATGCAGTTTCCCTTTTTCGTTTTACGGGTTGAGTAGGGCTTTTTTCGTTCCCCAAAATGGGAGCAGGGAGCGGCGGCATTTCCACTTTTTATGGCCATGATTATAAATTTCCCCCCCGGGGGCTAACAAATCGGCTGGAAAGGGCCCCCTAATAGACAATAATGGCCCCTATTGTCTCCCTCTTTGATGAAAAGGAGGTCCCTTTTGGGGGGTGTTTTTTCTGCTTTTGTTACCCCAGGGGTATTTCGATGCACTTTCGGGCGTAAGCGTAGACATTTTAAAGGGAAAATTCCCCCCTCCCTTCCGAATAGCGGTGATTTTATTAAAAGGGGGCGGGGGAAAGTTGATTTTCCCTTTGGAAAAATGTTGATTTCCAAATCATGTTCGAAAAGGGAGATAGGTTTGGTTTGGGTGTGGAGGGTTGATTTTTCCATGAGACGGGAAAGGAGAGCCCGCTAACACAGCCAGAGGAAGCATTTTTGTTTAGTGTTTTGTATATTCGAACAGCCCTTTTTATCGTGATCCTTTTTTTTTGGGAGCTCGATGTAGGTTGATCGTGGGTGGGGGGCGTATCTATTGATTTTAGGGTCCCAAAACCCATAATTTTCCAGAGTCCACCCGGATCCCCTTTGGGGGTAGAATTATCCCTTTTTTTTTTTAAAAGCCCTTTCCCCTTTGGCGTCCCCCCAAATTGTCCTTTATGTTTAGTGGCTGGTAGGAATGACCGCGTTCTTTTTGGTTTTTGAAGTTCATTTTTTTTTCCTCTTCCTTATCTCCCCCACCAGTTTTTTTTTTTTTATTTTTCGGGGGAATAGGGGGTTAGTATTTTTTTTTTTCCTTTTACGTGCTTTCCTTTTTCTTGGTCCAGAACGAGTCCCCCAGGTTTTCTTCCCGAAATTCCCCATGGGGGCCTTGATGTTGGGGTGGTTCTTGACTGAAATAAGTCCCTTTATTTGTTCCCCTTTAAACCCCTTCCCCCGATTTTTTAATAATTTCCCAAATTTTTATTTTTCCTCCGATGGGCACCCCTACTGTAAAGTGGTTTGGGTGGGGGGGTTGGGGGCAAAAACCACAGGCTTGTTTTGGGGGGGCGGGGGGGGGTTTAAAAACCCCCTCCCACGTATGGGTGGGCGGGGGGTCAAAAACCACTGTATTTTTATGGGTGGGGGGGTTGGGGCAATACCCCCTGTCCCTATAGGTGGGTTTGGGGGGGTCAATAAACCCCTGTATGGTAAGGGTGGGGGGGGTGGGTCAATAAACCCCCTGTAAGGTTTTTTGCCCCCGGGCGGGTGGGGGCAATTTCCACTGTACGTTTTTGGTGGGTGGGTGGGTCAATTAAACCCCTCTCTTTTAAAGGGGGGGGCGGGTGGGTAATTTCCACTGTATGGGGTAGGGTTTGGGGGGGGGTTTAATTTCAACTGTACGTTGGGTGGGCCCGGGGGGGTCAAATACCACTGTACGTATAGGGGGGATGGGTGGGTCAATACCCCTCCCACCCTATGGGGGGGGGCGGGGTTGGGGGGCAATACCCCCTGTAAAGTTGATGGGTGGGCGGGGGGGTCAATACCACTGTAACCCTTTTAGGTGGGTGGGTGGGGCAAAAACCACCCCTCGTATGGGGTGGGCCCGGGGGGGTTTAAAAAAACCACTCTAAATTTGGGTGGGGGGGTGAGGGCAATACCAAATTTTACGTTTTCTGGGTGGGGGGGGTGGGGCAAACCACTGTTCCTTGGGCCCTGTTGTAAAGCTGGGTCGATCGAAAAAAGCCCGTTTTTTTTTGATGATGGAATCGCTGGTTGATGTTTGGGGGCGGTCTCGAAGCCCAGCAACCTTGAAATTTGGGGGGGGGGGCTCGTCTGCTTTCCCCCCTTTTAGGGGACGGGGCTTCACTTTTTGAGGGGACGTTGAAAGGTTGGGGTTTTGTTTTTTCAAGATCCCCCAAGCCGGACAGGGGGCGGGTTTAGGGGGCTTCCCCCGGGTTTTTGTTTGGCCCCGGGGCAGGGTCTTGGGGGGAGCTTTTGTGCGCCCCTTGGGCATTTGGGCTTGCTTTCATTTTGGGGCATGCAATCTGTTGGGGTTTATGAGATTTATTTTGCCAAAAGAAATTTTATAGGTTTTTACGTTTTTAAATAGCGGAGCGTTTGATGTGGGTTTGTTCAAAAAAACCTGGGGACTGAAAAAAGGATTTTCCTGGGAAAACAAACCCTAAAAATAAATGCCCCGGATCCCAAAAAGGCTGCCCTATTCCTGCCCCAAACCGTTGGGGAAATTTTCCCTCCCAAAACTTTCCCTCAAAAAACCCCTTTTTTGTACTATAAAAAAAACAAATATTAAACCTTGTTTTTACTATAAAAAAATGCACTTTTTGCCTAGCTTTTAAATTTTATTGATGCGTAAATTTTAAAACCCTGTTCCAAATTCGGCGAAATCGGACGGTTAATAACGTAACTAAATCCAGAGTGGTGAGGGTAAAAAATAAGGGCCAGAGCGAATATACATTTAAAACAAACGGGTTTTTAAATTTTATGGCATTTCTTCTGTTTCACCCCCTACCAAAATTTTGGGGCGAAAATCGGCGGTAAATAAAAAGAAAATAGATCCAAAGTGGTGGTTGGAAAAAAAATAAGTTCAAAAGTTTTTATTTTTTTTAAAAATTTTTTTTAAAGGGGAGGTCGGAAAAAAGGGGTAACCCCCGGGGGGCCCAAAAGACCTTTCCCAGTGTCGAAAAAAAAAATTTTCCAAGGCTCTAGGACGCACCCCTTTTTTGGATATAAGGGAAAAACCCCCTTTTTTTTAAAAGGGGAAAGTATTTGGGGTTTTTTCGGAGGAAAAAACCTTTAAAAACCAGAAAGTGGCTCAGTGTTAGAAAAACAAAAAACCGGTTGGTCTAACACGGCACGGGGGGGGTTTAAAAAAAAGCTAAGGGAACCTATGACGGGCTCCTAACGGCAGTTGCCCTTTTTGAGGGGGAAAAACCGTGCGTTTACAAAGCTGGCCCCCCCAAAGGGGAAACCGCTGCCCAAATCGGGAAGGGTTTGGGCCCGGGGAAATGCGTCCCCCCCCTCCAAAGGTTCCCCCCCCGAAGGGCCTTTTTTGAAAAATTTTTGCCTTGCAAAATTGGGTAAAGGGCTGATCGGGGTTTAAAAATGGCCGAATTTACAAGGGGGCTCAAAAGGCCCGTCTCTAACACCGACCGTATATTTTTTTTAAATACTCACCAAACAGGGGGAAGTTCTGCGCAGGAGGAAAACAGAGAGTCAGGGAGGGACCCTTTCTTGCCCCTCGAAGGGGCCCTCCCCCCAAACCCGATTTGCTGGGCCCCGGGCTGGGTTTTAAAACGGACCCCCGACATTTGCCGAGGGTTTCCCCCTCAATCTCCCGGGAAACCCCCCCCCGAAGGTATTCCCCCCGAAAAAAAATCAATTCATTTCCCGTAAAAAAAAGGGTTTTTTTTTCTTAAATTAAAAACCGGGAAAAAAGGGTTTTTCCCCAGAGCCTTTGGAAAAATTTTTTTCCCACCCCCGATAAGGGGCCCCGTTGGCCAACCCCGCTTTTCACCATTTCCCCACCTACCTATAAAAAAAATTTTTTTTTCCCAAAAAAAACAACTTTGAACTTTTCTTTTTTCCACCCCCACTTTGGATCTTTGGGTTTTGTTATTTACCGTTTCCCAAATTCGCTCAAATTTTTTGGCCCCCGTGAACAGATACCATGCAATACAATATAAACTAAAGGTTAAAATTTTTTCATTTTTTTTATAGTATTAAAAAGGTAATTGTTTTAATTTTTTTAAAGTACCCAAAAAAGGGGGTTTTGGGGGGAAAATTTTTGGGGAATTTTTTAGAGAAGTTTTTGGGGGGGGAAAATTTTTTCCCCAAAAGGTTTGGGAGGAATGGGGGGGTGCCCCTCTTGGATCCGGGGGGGCCCCCATCTTGGATCCGGTCACGTGACCTTCCCCCCCAAAAACCCCCACTCACCCTTTGGAAAGAAAACTTTACCCCGGGGCGTTTGTCAATCGGCATTCCCTACACTTTTTTTAAAAAAACAAACAAAGAAAATTTTTAAAAAAAACCCCTTTCCCAATAAACTTTATAGCCCCACGTGTAACTTTACTGACTCACTCACGTATACCAAAAATTTTAAAAACCCCCTTCCCCAGATGAGCTAGAAACTTGAAATTCGGCTTACTAATCCTTTTTTTTGGGCCCAGCAAAAAGACGGAGAAGTTTTCCCCAAATTTTAAAAAATTTTTAATTTTTAAAAAACTCCCAAAAAAAATCAAAAAAGGGGGGGACGGGAAATTTTGGGAATTTTGTGCGATTTTTTCTAAAAGACTTTTAAAAATAGGGAAAAAGTTTTTGGGTTTTTAAAAACAAAATTTTGACAGAATATTTTCCCGATTTTTAATTAGATTTTTTTACAATTTTTTAAACAGGGTAAAAAATTTTTGTATTTTTGATAAAAAACTAAAGCAAAAAATTTTGGGTTTAAAATTTTACATTTTGGGTTCCAAAAAAAAAAGTTTTTTTTGGGGTTTTGGTTTTTTTTTTGTATTTTTACTGCCTTTTTTAGGAAAATTTAAAAAAAAAACTTAAAAACCCCCCCACAAAACTACTTAATTTTAAAAAAATTTTTTTCAAAAACCCCAAAAAAAAAATTTTTGATTTTTTTCAATGTCCATAAACCCAGGAAAAAAACCCAAAATGGCTTTACTTTGAAAAAAATTTAAATCTTTTTTGCAGAGTTTGGGGGTTTTTTTTACTGAAACTTAATTTTTTTGTTTATTTAAAACCTAAAGGGGTACATTCACCTTGACAATAAAAATTTTGGCACAAAAAGTTTTTATGTAAGGGGTTTTTTTGTATAAAAAAATTGTTTCCCCCCCGAAAAAGTTGGTAAACTGAGTTTTTTTTCAAAAATTTGGGTTTGTTTTTTAAATTTGTTCCTCCCCTTTTAAAAAATGAATTTTTTAAAGGGGCAAAAAACTTAAAAAAACCCCACACAAATTTTAAAAGTTTTTGAAATTTGTTTTTCCCAAAATGCTATAAAATTTGATTTTTCCCCTTTTTTTTAACCTAAAAAAAAAATTTTAAATTTGGTTTTACGTACAAATGCTTTTTATGTTTGTGAGTTGAAGTGTTTTTTTTTTAAATGAAGCTGTAATATTTAGTGTAGAAAGCATCTAAAAAAAAATTTTTTAACCCAAAAAATTTGATGCGTCCCAAAAATTTTAACGTTAAAATTTTTTAACATAAATAATGAAAATTTATTTCTTTAAAAGGATACACACAAAAAAAATGTCATTATAGGAATTGGGGGAAATTGGGCCACAGGATCCAGTATTTTTTGGCCCACGTTTAAAAATTTTTAAAAAAAAAACAAAACAAACAATTTAAAAATAAACCCGCAACAAATTAAAAAACTCCCCACTCCGTGGGGCCGTGTTTAAGCCAAAAAACCAAAAAAATAGTAATACAATTAAAATTTTAATAACATTTAATTTAAAAAAAAAAAAATTACAATTTGTAATTTAAGTTCTTACTTTAATAAATTAAAAATCAAATAGGCCCACTTGCTTAAACAGTATAAAAAAATTTAAAACTCCCTTCCCAAAAAATATTTCAAATAAAAAAAACTTGAGTAGGGAGGTAGTAAACTTAAAAAAATATATAAATATTTTTATTGTATATGGGATAAATATACTAATTTAAATTTTGCAAGAGTAAGCAAATTTGAAAGGACACGTCATCAATTTGAAAATTTGCCAAAAGGTTTTTTTTGATTTTTTTAAAAACGAAATTTTTGGGTTTGGAACCCAAAATTTTAAAAATAAAAAATTTGGGAATTTTATTTAAAAAATTTCTTAGGAGCAACATACTGAAAAAACCCGTTTAAAAAATTTTAAATTTTTTTGACTTTTAGGGGAACCAAAATATTCTTTTTGGGAAAATTTCTTCTTTTTTGGTAAGAAAAAGGTTTTCTGTACAAATGTTGCCATTCTAATATAAAATAGCTTTAAAAAAACTTTTGGGACACAAATAATTTGGGTTTAAAGGGGAATAATTTCAGATGACAAAAAAAAAAAGGGTAGGGCTCACTCTTTTGGACAGTTGGGGTATTAAATTTTAAAAAAAATTTTTTTTGGGGTACTCCTTTATTTTTTTTCAAAAAGTTTTTTAAAGTTTTCCCCCCCGATTGTATAAAGTATTTTAACCTGGAATCTATTAGAACAAAGAAAATTCGTAATAGACCCGGGGGTTCCCCAAAAAATCTTCCCAAAAAAAAAAAGGTTCTGATCGAAAAAATTTTATTTTCTTATTTTAATATTGAAATTTTGGGGGTTTACTATTTCCCCTTTGGAATTTATTTTTGGGGGGGTCAAATTTAGGACCCCCCCACGGCCAGTTCCTAAAGGGAAAAATTTAAACAGATTTTTGCATTAAATAATTGGGCAATTTTTCTTCTGATGTTGGGCTTGAAAAACCCTCATAAAACCCCTATAGGCCCATGTGTATATTTATATTTTATACAGACCCTTCACTCAAACTACCACACAGTATCCTCAGTTGTCAAAGATCACTACGCAAAAAATCATCCAATTTCACTTTTCGTTCAAAAAATTATATTTTTGTTAGTTTTTTCGTATTTTATTGCTGTTTTACGATAATTTAAGAACCTAAAACCCGTACACACTATTTAACTTTACTACTTTGTTACGAAAACTGCTATAAAAGTTGATTTGTAACTTTTCATAACCTAGAAAAAATCAAAATGATTGACGTGAAAACGCCGACCTATTTGCAGAGTTGAATTTTTTTTTTACTGAAGCTGTAATATTTATAGTTTGGACAACATCTAATAGAATATCTAAACTATATACTAATACATTTCCTCACAAAAAGTCGGTAAAGTTGAGTTTTGTCAAAAACATGTTACTTACTTATTTACTTACGTATTCAAATTTGTACAAAACTTTACGGACAGTTAAACTATATATTTTACATTTTAACTCCCTACGATGGCTTCTCATCAACAGAAATTTGTTTGTGTTGCTGAGGGGTCCTTTCATCAGGGCAACAATGAGCTCTTCACATGGAGTATAAATGCTCAGTGTGTGGCTAATTCTACTTTTGCCCTTGCATGGAAGAGTCTTGGTGAACATTTTCGACAACTGCAATCGATTCAATCCCTATGAGTGGTGATCGTATTTACAAAACACTGCGTAGTGAGAATTGTTCTGGTTATAGGCGGTACTTGTTTCAGAAGAATTACCATTAGTCATTCATGTTTTGAATCAGTCAGTTTCTCTGTTACAACTAGAGCACATTTACGATGCACTTTATCCCCTAACGAAAGATGATTGGAATGACACTGTTTCGTCACTTACTGAAATATTACAAGACATATTGGTTGCAAATCAAAAAGATATCGGATTCCTTTTCACGGGTTAAATAGTCAGGGCCACACAGAGGGGGGGGGGCAAAAGGGGCAAATTGCCCCGGAGCCACACAGACTTAGTTCACAGGGGGGCCACATTTCAATGCAAAAAAGAAAATACTTAATAATCTACTAGATAAGAAACGTTTCGGGCCTGTTCAAAATATCAAAAGTGATATTAGGCCAGATAAGTCTTCCAGTTTTAGTTTTAAACGTTTTAACGTTTAAACTAAACTATTGGTTTTATAGCAACCAGGGAGCCTTTTGGAGCAAGTTGTACACTGGTCTTTGAAGTTTGTCAGCGGTCGACATAGTGGTGTGACAGCATACGCTCTGGTTGTTGTGTGACTGCAACTGTACCCCTCGCCAGT